>JAHSUH010001521.1:0-29727 GCA_025388415.1 Cynanchum wilfordii
AGTAGGACTGCTACAAGGGTAGTTAAAGTTACCCTTGGTTAAGTAGAGCTTATACCACTGCATTGAAAAAAAAAAAAAAAGAAAAATATATATGTTTGAAAAAAAAAAGTATATCATATATAAAAAAAAAAGAAAGTAACAAGTGTGGCATTGTGACTTGATCCCTAAATGGTTAATTGTAATTAGCAATTGTGGCGTCTAAGTGATCAACATACTGTCTTTCTACTAGTTTGAAGGAAGTCTATTGTTTGGATGATGGTGGGTCATAAAGGCCACTACACCCGAGGAGATTCTATGATTAGATATTGTGTTGATTTAATATGGATATTTTGAATTATTCTTCTTGATTTCCCTTGATACATTTGATGAGGCATTAGGGTTAGGATTTTACGAACGTTTGAACGTTTGATTTGGTGAACACCTCTATGCTTAATTGATGAACATGGTTAGTTGAGTTATATGTGTTTTCTTGGACTATATTTATTAGTTGCTTGAGGACAAGCAAAAGACTAAGTGTGGGGTATTTGATAACTCGATTTTGTATACGTGTTTTATATATTAATTGTGTTCAATTCAAGTTAATTGTGGAGTTAATTAGAATTAATTAAATGGAAATTACACAAATTTTCTCTTTTTTAAATTTGAAGTTTGGGGACCAAAATTGAAAGAATGAAGAATTCGGGACTAAAGGAAGTTACAATTGAAAAGTTAGCGTGCAACATGCCACCGTCCGCGCAACAACCTTGTGTCCTACAAGTGTCGTGCCCCGGCGTCGTCTCCTGATCGCAGCCGTGTCATTAACGCCTGTAACGCCGCAATGGGCGATGTAAGACCCTTCGTCCCCGGGCATGGGACAGTCCCGGCAAGTGCGGGACGGTGGCGGCGCAGGCGTGTGCCTAGGTTTCAGTTGGATGCTGGACTTATATAAGAAGGACCGAAATATGCGGAGTGGGCCGAATGTGCGTCGGGCTTGGTGGGCCGAGCAGTGTGGCACAAGGCGGTGGCATGAGTTAGTGTCCTTGTGGGATTAGAAGTCCTAGTTTGAGTAGGACTCCTATTATGTCGGGAAAGACCGAAGATAGGCTTGGCCCATGTGTTCTCTGCCAACCCTAGTTATGTTTATAAATAGGGGCAGATCGTGTACAAGCAAGAGACACGAGACACGAGAAGAAAGGCACAAGGGTACACACGAGAGGCAAGAGAGTGGGCGAGTTGTGTGCGTGACGGTGCGCATGTGTTGTGCATTGTGAGTCAACAGTGTGTCGTGTTGACATACGATTATGCTATAGATAGGCAGTCGTGAGTGATAGAATAGTCGTGTGGATTGTATTCTATCATTGGCCTTGTGTTGGCCGGGCAGTCATTGTGCATGGACTGCCTCTTTATGTGTATTCCTTTTATTTGTTAATATAAAGGTTGAGATTGATTCTCGTAAGTGTTGGTGTGTTTATTATCTTTGATAATAACTTGTTTCGCATAAGGGTCAAGGCAGTACGCTTGACCCATTGAGTGTGTTGTCGGGTGTTGGCTTCTGGTGGCCGTGCTGGGAGAGACACCTTGTGACAAATTTGGTATCAAAGCTCAAGTTCGAGCCTTTGGGAGATGTCGTCGTCTTGCTCAGTGACCAGAGGCGAGGAGGAGCGCTCCTCCTCGTCTTCGACACCTCATGCAACAACCGCGGATTTGTTGACACGGTTGGAAACACTTCTTTTGCACTTCTTTCAAGCTGTCGATGTGACAGAGCATGATGAGAATGCTCGGACATTGGTGGAGCAGATCCAAGGACCACCGGATGTCGTGCTGGAGGTGCATCAACTCCAGGAGATGATGGGCGATGTCAAGAACGACATTGCTTACTTGAAGCAGAGTGTGATGAAAGTTGCCGTAAGCACTGCTGGAGCCAGTGTGAGTAAGGCTAGGGTAAAGGTACCCGAGCCAGTAGCGTATTCGGGAGTTCGTGACGCCAAGGTTTTCAAAAACTTCTTGTGGGATCTTGAACACTACTTTGAGACGGCCAAAGTCCGTGAGGATGAGCAAGTTGCGATTGCTACGTTGTATCTTACCGGCAATGCCAAGTTGTGGTGGCGTACAAGGGAGAAGGACCCTAAGAAGGAAAAGGTATAATCTTTTAGGGCATTGAAGGCGGAATTGATGGATCGGTTCTTGCCCAAGAATGCCGAGTGGTAAGCTCGTGAAAGCTTGAAGAAGCTGGAACAGACGGGAACTGTTCGACAAGTATGTCACCGATTTCTCTTCTATTCTTCTTAATATTTCCGACATGTCCGAGGAGGACAAGTTATTTAATTTCTTGTCGGGTATGAAAAAAGTGGGCAAGGAATGAGCTCATGAGACAGGACCCAAAGGATGTGGTCGAAGCCTTTGGGATGGCAGATCAATTGACGGATATTCGGTTCTCTGCCCCTCCTGTGCCGAAAAAGAAGAATGCCTTGTCGAAGACAAAAGGGAAGTCTTCGGGAGACAATTCAAAGAGAAAGAATGATGTTGCAAGTGAAATCGAAAGAAGTTGGTGTCAAGTGCTACAATTGTCGGGAAATTGGGCACATGTCGTACCAATGCGCAAAGCCGAAGCGTAATCAAAATTTGGCCGTTGTTCAAATCGGAGAAGGCAGTGAGAATAGGGAGAGCCTTATGCTCGTGTGAACCCTATTCAGTTGTGCAATGCCATTCCGGTGGCCGATCGACCCGAAGCGGTCGTGGGCCGTTGTATGTGAAGGTGGTCGTGACGGGCGTGGATATGTGGGCAATGATCGATTCTGGTGCAACCAATAGTCTCGTTCTGCTGACCGAGAAGCCACACGCTTGCAGTTGGCACTGCAAGAGAGTACCCACACCATTAAGACTGTCAATGCCGCGCAGCAACGGGTGAGGGGCAGTGCAATGGTGAGTTTAAAAGTGGGAAGTTAGGAAGGACAAGTGTCGTATGACGGTTGTCCCACTTGATGATTTCGATATGATCTTAGGAATTGAATTCCTTGTGATGGCGAAAGTGGCACCGATGCCACACCTGCGTGGATTGATGATCTGGATGATATGGCCCCGACATTTGTACCGTACAAGTACAAAGATTTGGATCAGAAAGGTGGCATAGGGATGTTGTCAGCGATATAGTTGAAGGATGGGTTAAGGCGTGGTGAGCCAACATTTGTGGCCGTTTTGTTGGAAGAAACAGACGTTGTTCACTCAACACTGCCCGTGTCGTTGTCCAAGGTGTTGGATGAGTTTGCTTATTTGATACCCGAGGAGTTGCCTAAGATGTTGCCGCCCGGCGTGCGATGTGATCATCGATCGAGTTGGTACTTAGAGCAGGTACCACCCCGCAAGCACCGTACAGAATGGGACCAGCGAAGTTGTTGGAATTGAGGAAGTAATTGGGTGAGTTGCTTGGATGCTGAGTTCATCAGACCCTCAAAAGTCCCGTTTGGTGCCCCTACCTTGTTCTAGAAGAAGGCAGATGGATCGTTGCGATTTTGTGTGGACTACCGAGCCTTGAATAAGTTGACAGTGAAGAACAAGTATCCTATCCCGAATCAGTTGGATTTGTTCGACAGATTGGCAAAAGGGAAGTATTTCACCAAGATTGACTTGCGGTCTGGATATTGGCAAGTGCAGATTGCCAATGGTGATGAACCTAAGACCACGGTGGTGACAAAGTACGGTTCATTTGAATTTTTAGTTATTCCCTTTGATTTGACTAATGCCCCAACTATTTTCTGTAAGTTGATGAATGATGTCTTGTACGAATATTTGGATAAATTTGTAGTGGTGTACTTAGATGACATAGTGATTTACAGTGAGTCTTTAGAAGATCATGTAAAACATCTAAGGTTAGTGTTTGCAAAATTGAGGGAATATGTGCTTTATGTAAAGAGGGAAAAGTGCGAGTTTTGTAAAAAGGAAATCAAGTTCCTTGGGCATATTATTAGCCATGGGTCGGTGAAGATGGATCCTCGAAAGGTGGAGCAGGCAAAAATGGTATGCCCGACAACGGTGGCGGAGTTGAGATCGTTTTTGGGATTGGCCAACTATTATCGACGATTCATTGGCGGATATGCAAGTGTGGCAAGTCCTCCGACCGACCTATTGAAAAAGGGTGTGAATTGGCTATGGAGCAAGGAGTGTGAGGAGGCATTCCAGAAACTCAAAAATGCGGTGATGACAGCTCCTGCGTTACAGTTGCCGGATTTTGAGTTTCCCTTTGAAGTACACACGGATGCCTCGGATCGTGCAATTAGTGGCGTGTTAATGCAAGGGAATCATCCTTTGGCATTTGAGAGTCGCAATTTAA
Organism: Cynanchum wilfordii; assembly: GCA_025388415.1. NCBI lineage: Eukaryota > Viridiplantae > Streptophyta > Magnoliopsida > Gentianales > Apocynaceae > Cynanchum > Cynanchum wilfordii. The sequence goes on from JAHSUH010001521.1 coordinate 4,307, forward strand.
AGGAATGTGAGCAAGTGTTATTCTGTCCATGAGAAGGAGATGACGGCAGTGATTCATTGCCTTACGATTTGGAGACACTACCTCTTGGGTTCGTCCTTCACAGTTGTGACGGACAATGTGGCAAATACTTACTTCAAGACACAGAAGAAGTTGCCCGCAAAGCAAGCTCGATGGCAAGAGTTCTTGGCGGAATATGATTTCGAGTGGGTGCATAGGCCAGGGAAGAACAACTTGGTGGCGGATGCATTGAGCAGGAGGGCCTTGTGCATGACCCTCGCTACAATTTCGTTGGTGGAGTCAAATTTCGTGGCAAAAATACGTGAGTATGCTCCTAACGACCCTATTTATCAAAAACTAATGTCTTTAGTGCAGGATGGCACTGTGAGAAGATATTGGCTCGATGATGGCATGTTGTATGCCAAAGGTGGACGAGCGTATGTCCTTAGCGGAGAATTGAGGCGGATGTTGCTTAAGGAAGCACATGACTCATTATGGGCTGGTCATCCTGGCATAGAAAGGACTAGATCGTTGTGGGCTAGACGATTCTATTGGCCGCGCATGGAGGATGACATAGAGGCCTATGTCCGGACATGTCCAAGTGTGTCGACCGGACTTGACGCTGGTTGTGCCAAGTGTTGGAACGTGTCCAACCGGCACAAAGGTTTGCTAAGGCAAAGCATGAACTGATTTCCGAGGCAAGGGATATTTTGGAGTTGGCTCAGAAAAGGATGAAGAAGTATGCTGATCAACATAGGCGGGATGTGCAATTTGAAGTAGGTGACATGGTGTTGCTGAAATTGACACCGCAGATTTGGAAGAAGATCAGTCGGAAGGTTGTACATCGTGGGTTGATACCACAATATGATGGGCCATTCGAAGTGTTGAAGAAAGTTGGTCGTGTAGCTTACAGATTTAGGCTACCCGACTGGTTGAAAATTCATCCCACTTTCCATGTTAGCTATTTGAAAAAGTTTAACAATGATAAATTTGAAAGTGAAAGGCATAAATCACATAGAGCACCACCGGTGATCCAAAAGCAGTTTGATAAGCTCGTGGAGAAAATTATGGACCATAGGACAATGGGACAGAGTAAGAAAAATCGGAGAACAGACTTCCTTGTGCATTGGAAGGGTGAAACCGAGATTGATGCGACGTGGGAAAGAGACGTTACTCTATGGCAGTTTGAGAATCACATTGCCGACTTTTGGAGCAGTAGAGATCGACGAGGACGTCGATGCCTCTAAGTGGCGGAGGTATGTAAGACCCTTCGTCCCCGGGCGTGGGACAGTCCCGGCAGGTGCGGGACGGTGGCGGCGCAGATGTGTGCCTAGGTTTCAGGTGGATGCTGGACTTATATAAGAAGGACCGAAATATGCCGAGTAGGGCCGAATGTGCGTCGGGATTGGTGGGCCGAGCAATGTGGCACATGCGGTGGCATGAGTTAGTGTGCTTGTGGGATTAGAAGTCCTAGTTTGAGTAGGACTCCTATTATGTCGGGAAAGACCGAAGATGGGCTTGGCCCATGTGTTCTCTGCCAACCCTAGATATGTTTATAAATAGGGGCAGATCGTGTAGAAGCAGACAGAGAGACACGAGAGGGCAGCAGGTGTACACACGAGAGGCAAGAGAGTGGCCAGAGTTGTGTGCGTGACAGTGCGCGCATGTGTTGTGCATTGTGAGTCAACAATGTGTCGTGTTGACATACGATTATCCTATATATAGCGGTGAGTGATAGAATAGTCATGTGGATTGTATTCTATCATTGGCCTTGTGTTGGCCGAGCAGTCATTGTGCATGGGCTGGCTCTTTATGTGTATTCGTTTTATTTGTTAATATAAAGGTTGAGATTGATTCTCGTAAGTGTTGGTGTGTTTATTATCTTTGATAATAACTTGTTTCCGCATAAGGGTCAAGGCAGTACGCTTGACCCATTGAGTGTGTTGTCAGGGCGTGCTGGACTCAGCGGCCGTGGCCGGGTCTCAAGTACTATATTTTTCTTTTCCAGCCAAATTAACCCTTCCATCTATTTTTCTTTCTTCTCGAGTTTAGGGGTTGAACCTCGACCGTAAGGGAATATCTCTATAGTTTCGTTGAGAGGAAGTGATCTCTGAAGATCTCAGAGCGGGATAAGGATCCGAGCACAAGTCTCGGCGAGGTCTAGAGGATTAAGCCAGTCCTGGAAGCAGCGAGAGCAACATGACAACTTTCTCTTTCCTTTTCTTTTTCGTTCTTGTATTTCTTTTCCTTTATATGTTATGATTCTTGTGTCCTAAAATTCTCTTTATTTAGATTGATTGATTAATGATTTATATATTCCGGGAAGGATATGTTTTAATATACATTATGAATTGCTTATTGTTTTACACTTTCGATTTGATTCTTGTATTGAGTTTATGCTATGAAACTTAGGTTGATGCATGATACTACAATAGTTAATTAAATTGACGATTTGTTAATGAATCTCGACCTTAGGAGATTTAATGAGTTCTAGATTAGGACTAATAACTTAAATGGCGGATGCGAGGTTAGGCATCCTAATAATCTTGGGTTTGGAATTAATGCAAATCTTAAGGTTATGTTATTAAATTGACGCCTTAATAACTAATCTAAAGAGGTTTAGGATTACTTACAACGACCACGGATTGAGGTAATCATTCTAGACAACTCGGTATGGTAGTAAGATATTCGAATTCATAATTGCCTTAGATCCGCTTGCAAGCTACACTTTCAAACATTGTTCACATTAATTAATCATACGTACTTTATTAGAGATCTTAGTCGATTATTTTCCATTCTTGTTTTACTTATTCTTTAAACAAACATATCTGAATTGAATGGACACCTAGGACTAATTCTCCGAACCTTAAAGATTTTCATAATTGGTAGAAACTAACCGATCGTCACCAACGTTCCCGTGGATACGATATTTATAAATTTAAAATCGTGGTACTCCGTGTTACTATCTGCATGCGATAGGTACTCTGCCTTAGTTGTGTTTGATTTTTCGACCTTGCTTTTGTGAGATTATTTGCCTTATTTGATATTAATTTTTACTCACTCAAAACACACACCACTAAGAATCTCGAGTTAGTAATCAATGCAAATCTTAAGATTAACTTATTGAATTCACGACTTAATAATTAATCTACAAAGGTTTAGGATTATTTGCAACGACCCGTATTGAGGTAATCACAATTGCCTTAGATCTGCTTAAACCTACATCTTCAAATATGGTCATTCTAATTGAATCATTGAACTGAATAAGAATCCTAAACCATATCTGTTTCAATTATATTTATGTTCTAGCAACAATCTCATGAATTTATTAACTTTTGTTAATAAATTCTTGTCATATTTAATAATTGTTTATAACTGTTAACGTCTTTGTGTCTATACGATATTATAAATGTAAAATCGTTGATGCTTCCATTTTACTATTTGCATAGGATAGGTACTCTGTCTTAGATTTTGGTTATTTAAGTGACAACCTAATTGTTTTGCTTGAATTAATCTCAATCATAATCTATGCTAAAAATATAGTAACCAAAATTCACATCAAGAGACTTTCCACACTTTTATTAATTTTCGTTGAATAAATTGTTGAATAAAAGGTTGTTTTGCATGTATCATTTGCTACTTGAACACCACTCCTTATGGGAATTGAATGCCCGGTGCCCTAAGGTCCTCGGGATCCGGGAGTCATCGGAGTAGAACTCGTTACAAGGGTAAAGTTGATATTGTTAAGCAAACAATAAAAACCTTGAATAAAAGAGAATAAATTGAATAAAAATTTACTTTTGAATAAGTGGCTTGTTTCTTGAGATTTGATTGTGATTATGTCTCGTTGTTGAAGTTTTCGATCGATGAACCACTATTTGAGTAATTTGCTTCGGGAGAGAAATTTGCTATTTGGATCACTAATTGAGATAGAGCACACACTTCACTCGGGATGCTTTTATGATCATTTTTCATTAAGTTGAAAATAACTTGTTCAAATTGATTTTTCTTGACTTAGACATGAAGCACTTGATGAGGAAAAATAAGTGAATCATTCCTTAGACATTTTGTTTATGATATCTTTGAAGGGTAAACTAGTTAATTTGAATTCTTCGAGAAACATTTATGCACTTTCTTTTAAATGGATTGTTTGATTGATTTTTCTTTGAAATTCCTTCTTTGATTTGCTTGAGGACAAACATATGTTAAGTTGTGGGGTATTGTGATAACAATAAATTTGATAATATTTTGGAAGGATAATTGTGCATAATTGTTGAGGTTTGATGTGTGAGTTATATATATAAAAATAATATAAATAATTGAATAAATAATACTAAAAATAATAGGAATTCTCAAGATTAAAATATGATTGTCACTAATAAATTAAACTCAACTAGGCAGAGCACCTATCAAAATAGTTTAGTAAATAAAGGTAGTATTCAGATTTTAATCTTTATAAAATCATTTTCCCCAAGACGTCTATTAAATTCTAGTGTGGAAAATATAATTAAATCAATTATGAATATGATTTGGAAGTATGAATCAATCATCAAGTATTCCAAACTTTATCAAGAATGATAAGATTGAATTCTAATTCCTAGAAAGCAAGGTAAATGAACAATGTAAAGTAGATGGAAAGCAAGTAATATGGATGGTAGAAACTCAAGGGAAAATCATAGGTGAAATGAAGGATACAAACTACTAGGGGCAAGATTAATCATGAATTAACTATCATAATCTCACCAAATTCAAGTCTAAAGTAGAATTTCTTCCATACGGATCTTGGCAAGAAATTCCTAGATTAAGAACACTTGAATGTTGACAAGATCAAATCTCATATCAATCATCCGGTTTCCGGTCCATCAATAGGAAATCTAATCGAATCAACTTGGCACTAATTGTTGTCCTAGTTCCGGCCTAACAATTAGTGTTAATCCGGAACTACAACCTCAAATCAAAGCTCAATACTCAAGATAAAATTCAGATCCAAAGCTATGAATGAAATTGCAATTCAAATTAATAACACTACAACAATCATCCATGAAAACCATAATTTGCCCAAAGTAATTGTAGAATAATACCAACCATTTCTACCTAAAAGAAATGTAGAGAGAAGAGTTCCTAAGGTTGGTAGCTAGATACAAGATAGAAATTACAAAAAGTAATAGAAGTAGAGAAACCTCTTCAACTCCCTCCTTGTAAATCTTCATGTTCTTCTTCAAATCTTCAAGTTGAGATAGTTGAATCCTCTCTTGCAAAACTTCAAGGAAATTCCTTACGATTCGAGGCAACTTCACACAAAGACTCACAAGAGACTCTTACAACTACAACAATGTAGAGAAAGATCTCAAGAAAAATGAAAATTACAAATTATAGATCTAATCTCAAAGCCTAACCAACAATGCTCTAAATGATAATCTAAGTATAAACAAAGCAACCATCCATTCTACAAGCCAACCCCAAAATAATGGTAAAAATCCTATAATTTATAGATAAATGAGAGCTTTATTACTGAATTACAGAGCTTTGGGAGAAAAGTGGTATCGGAGCTTTATTACTGTTCCTGAATGAATATTAAAATCATCATGATTCTCTTTCCCATATTTATTTGAAAATCAACCGTTTAATAACTATGAATAATAATCATCATATTGTAATAAGAATTACTTTTTTTAGATAATAAGAATCTAGATGTCATGGTAGATCTTAAGCATAAATTAGGTATTGAATTACATAGATGTAAAAGTGATAAAGTCATGGCTATAAGACATAATGCAGATTTATTAGAAATACTTTTTAATTGGTCAGATACAAAAATTTCTAATTTAATTAAAGAATTAAATATACCTGAATTCAAAATAAATAGTCCTAAAAGAAAAAGAATCCTTTAATAATGAATAGTAACAAAATTGATTATTTAGACTTAGAAATAGGAACAAATAATAGGTATGTCCGTAATTTAAATGTGACCAACCCGTTTTAAATACTTTAGTAGATTTATTAATTAGTCTAGGAAGTAAATTAGAAGAGGTTAATATGGATAATGATAAAATAATTTCTAATCTTAAGGACAGATTAATTAGAATAGAAAAACAAATAGTAGAAAAATTGGGAAATATAGAATATGTTCGGTCCCAAAATAATGATATATATGCAAGAGTAAAAGAATTTATGTCCCTAGAAAGTTCGAAACATAACATAAAGGTAACACAACAAAAAATTCTAGAACCAATAGCAATCGAATAGATTCCCTCCATAAATATTTAGAAGAAATAAAACAAATAATACTAGCATGAATACGGAAGATTATCAACAAGCTTTAGATACAACTGCACATTATCAAAGTGAACCTATAGGATATTCTACTCATATACTTGCTAATATTACAGGATAAACAATTTGTTAGGCAACACAATACCTTGATATGTCTTGTAGAAATAGCAATTACCAAACTAGATTATATAATAGGTAAGATAGATAAAAAAGATAAAACTTCTTTAACTCAAGTGAAGTTCCTCTCCAAACTACCTGAACTTAGTAATATTATTGATAAATTATCAAAACTAGAAATAAATGGTAAACCATTAAAAAAGGATAGACACTTTAAAAATAAAAATCATGCTTTTGGAATTACAGGGGGCATAGAAGAGGCATAAGAGAACTTCAGTAAGTATAAGAAGTTGTAAGAAAGTGTGAGTGTGCTGCATTTCAACTTTCAAAGTTTGTTGTATAATATCAAAGCCATCAATAAAATCGTAAGTTTGTATTACTTGTTTTAAGATGTTAGCTTAAAACCCCTCCGGAAAAGAGGGGAATGATAATTAGGTACTCATTCAGGACATCATATTAAAATCATATATTTCCGCTTCTGTGTTAACATGTTTTCATCAGTTTTCAATACACACTACATGCCGCCCCGTGCATGTTATACCCTGTTTCCCGGATCAACATAGTATACTTTAAAGAGTACGTGTTTTGGCGAGGAGAAATTCAGGTTGAAACAATCTATCGAATTTCATTAGTCAAGATTTAGAGAATAAATCTCCTATTCTTTTCTGTCCTCCAAACGATATACTTTTTTTTTTTTTTTTTAAATCTTATGATCTCACCTTAACCTTTCGGCTAATAGGCATCCAGAATAACCAAAGGCCAAACACGGGTTCCTTCCCTTACAGGCCACACATAATTCCCTTAGCCAAACCGGAGTCTATTAATCATAAGAAGAAGGAAAAAACAAACACACAAACACAAATCTTCCGACCTCACCTTAACCTTTCGGCTAATAGGCATCCAAGATATTCAAAGATATCCCTTAAGCCTAACCAGAGTCTTTTGATCAAGAAGATAACACATAAAGGAAGAGAACAATTGAAAACCGATGAAAACATGTTAACACAGGAAGCGGAAATATATGATTTTAATATGATGTCCCGAATGAGTACCTAATTATCATTCCCCTCTTTCCCGGAGGGGTTTTAAGCTAACATCTTAAAACAAGTAATACAAACTTACGATTTTATTGATGGCTTTGATATAATTACAACAAACTTTGAAAGTTGAAATGCAGCACACTCACACTTTCTTACAAATTCTTATACTTATTGAAGTTCTCTTATGCCTCTTCTATGCCTCCTATGCCGTTACAAGAGAAGCCATATATATAGGCACAAAAAAGGAAAGCAAAACAAATAAAACAGCATTATCAACAGGAAAAGCTGTCAAAGGATTAAAGCCGCCATTTACTGTTGGAACAGTAAATTCGCCATATTATTGAACTTAGTGGATGAACAGAGAAGCCGCCATTCACTATGTAAATAGTGAAGCCGCCGGGTTACATCATGGAATAGTGCAGAGCACTCAGATTTCCATCATGTTTTCATTTTCAACATGGCGCATATCAAAATCATCCAAGCCTGGTCCTGCAGTAGCAAATCCAAGTGGTGTCTCTGTAGCATGTGTGTCCAAATAATCTCCAAAGCGGCGAGAAAGCTGGTGCTGACTCGTGGATTGAATGTGGAACATTTGGGACACGTCCTCGGTGATATGGTTCAGGAATGGGATATCAAAGGTTCTCCTATGCAGATAAGGACTGCCAAAGATTTTCATGTTCCTGTCTTCTGTGAGTAATTGATAATCATACCCGGGAACATGCATGATCAACGGCTGAGATGCCTGAAGATATACTCTTGCCAGAGTATATTGTTCTTCCACGTCTCCTTTTAGAAGAGAGTACGAAAAGTCCAATGGCCTTTGTACCGGTAGCTTATAGTCATGAGTTGTGATTAACACGGTATGTCCGGCAGCATCTGGTAATGTCGGTGATTGAGGGACTGCTTCAAACTCAAGATTAATATATCCATTACGGATAAAATCAGTCTTGAATATTTGCTTGAAGTATGTAAGCAAGTCTCCAAGAAACCGGTTCAATGTAGTCCATCACTTGCCTTGGATTTGTAACAGCTATCCTTTTAATCATCCCTGTTGTGAATAAATTCTTGAAAGATAAAAGGTTATCCACATCTTCCCATGTTTTCGGATCTATGGATGCTTGAACAAAATGGAACCCTTTATCACATTTGCAGTATTGCTGGAGATGTTTGTCTTCTTTAAAGGATAACACACATAATGCAAGTCCTTTGTAAGGGACTTCTTTTGTTTCTGCCATAGCCCTTAAGGATTCTTGGATTGCCAATAGATGTTGCTTGGTGTCTTTTAAGACAACCTTTTGAATCTGTTCTTTGACTTCGTCAAGTTTTTCCGAGAAAACTTCCAAATATTCTTGCTTGTTATTCAATTCTTTTTCCCATTCTTTCTTTAAAAGGTCGAGCTCTGCTGCTTTTTCAGCCAATTGTTTTTCAATTGTTTCAAGTTTCGTCTCAAGCTCAGAGATGCGTCTGGTTTTGTTCCCGTCTTCTATTAACAGAAGTCTTTCTTTTTCTCGCCAAACTGGTGAGAAAACTGGTTCAGTAGATTCAATAAGACTAATAGAGGATTGATGGAAACTGGTAATTTGATTATTTAGATTGGCCAAGTGACCAACTAAAGCATGGATGATTGGGAGATACTGGGTTGTTTTAGGCTGGTGAAAAAGATTATCAACCAAACATTGTTGTTCGGGGAGGATTGGAAATTGTGATCGGAAAGCTAGTTTTGGAGCAAAGGTTTTGAAGCAATAAGGACCAAAAGTATACTGACTAGGGATTTGTCCTGCCATCTGCAATATTAAGACAAAATTAAGAAGAATGTATGATAATAATTTTAAGCTATGTATCTATAATACCTATTCCAAAATGTCTCGGGCTCCAGTAATGAAACGGTACCTGGATTAAGAGTGAATCTTAAACCATATCTGGGAGATCTAATTTTAACATACTAAAACATTATTTTACAATTACTAACTTGATATTACCAACTATGGACTCCAATAATAAAACGGTATCCATAACAGCTTTGAATGTTGTTTTAACTGGTATTTATATTTATAACTATAGTGTATTTGCTGTTCAAAAAGAAGGAATCTTGACAATTTATCAGCTAAATAATTTTCAGCTCCTTTAATATGCTCAAATTTTATTCTATAATTAGAATTAATAATACTATCTTTAAAAGCAAGCCATCTACGTTGACTAATCCTTTTGCTATTTTTATTTTCAAAAAATTTAACAATAGATTCACAATTTGTTCTAACTAAGATTTCATGTTTATTAAGCAAGAATAATCTAAAACTATCAAGAGCATATTTTACTGCTAGTATTTCTTGATCTATACTACTAAGATGCTTTTCTTTGTATTGGCCACTAGAATATCTACAAAGTTCTTCACTACTTTTTGAACTATATTTGTTAGGTTTTCTTTTAAGTATACCACCCCATCCTTGTTCACAACCATCTGTTTCAACTATCATATAATTATTATCTAAAGGTAATTTAAGATCTGGCACTCGTTTTTACAGCCCTTTTAATTTGATCTATTTGTTTTAGATATTCTATATTAAATTGTTTCATTCCAGTAATTCCTATTTTACCATATAAAGGACCTACCATTTTTCCTAAGTTATGTATAAAAGGTCTAGCATAATTTACTAATCCTAAGAATGCTTGTAATTCCTTTATTGTTTTAATAAGAGGAAAATCTAAAACTTTCTTTGCTATATGAGGTTGTAATTTTATCTTACCGCTTCCTAATTCTATTCATAAAAATTCAATATTGGTTTTAAAAAACTGTGCTTTCTTACTACTAATTACTATACCATTTTTATCAAATTCAAATAGAACTTTTTTAAGATGTTCAACATGATCTATTTTATTATTGCTAAAAACTAAAATATCATCAATTTAAACAGCTACAAAATCTCTATATTTACCAAAAATATCATCCATTTTTCGCTGAAAAATACATGGTGCATTTTTTAATCCAAATGGCATAACTAACCATTCGAAATGTCCTAAAGGACATGTAAAAGCTGTCCATTCTATACTATCAAGATGCATTTTTATTTTCCAAAATCCAGATTTACAATCAAATTTACTAAATATAAAATTATGTTGTATTCTATTTATTAATTCAATTTTATCAGAATATCATATGCATCATCTATAGTGTTATCATTTAATCTTCTATAATCTATAACCATTCTACTCTTACCTCTAACTATTTCACTATGTTTATTAACAATAAAAGCAGGGGATCTATGAGGACTAATGCTTCTACGAATTACCTGTAATTTTTGCAAATCTCCTATATGCATTTCAAATTCTTTGAGATTTTCATTTGTTGCTTCTATTTTCTTAGAAACTATCCTAAAATGTGGATCTTTTAATTCTAATTTACAATAAAGAGAGTTTCGTATCCAATGACTTTGGGCATTTTCTCCAAATATATTATCTTTCTCCAATCTACTTATAATATTATCTATCTCATAATATCCGGTATTAATAAAATTATAAAGACATGAATAATTTAAGATTGGGGATATAGTGCGAGATTTAAGTTCTATATTATCTTCAAAGTTATCCTCTATTTTACATGATCCTATGTCTTTACAATGACATTCTTCTTCTTTCTCTTTGATATGATATGTTGTCATTTCATTAGTATAAGGAATTGGCGGTATATCTAAAAAAACTAAGGCTATTCTTATTTAAAATAATACCATTATAATGTTCTAGAATCAAAGTTAATCCTATGATAAATTTTATCCGATTAAGGGAGAAATCTCTAAGACAAATTCTAGCTGGATTAGAGAGGGATTTGTATATCCATTTTGAGTATAATATGCTATCTTATATTTACTTAATTGTTTATTATACCTAAAAAGTTTGCCATCCATTTGTTCAACATAAAATTGTTTATCTACTGGAATAGGATTATGATATTTTAATGGAATAAGTTTACTATCTAATACTATATTAGTACTACCAGAGTCTAAAAGTCCTACAACTTCTAAATTCCAATTATCTATGTAAATTTTACATTTTATTTTAACAAAATGTATAGAGGATCGTTTAGTTGATATATAATTAGTTTCTATATCTGATTTAATAGGTGGTACTATTTCTAAATATTCTAAAGAAGATTTATTTTTCCTAAATTTTCTTTGTATTATAGTAGCTGCTAAATTATATTTAATAAATCTAATTACATTCTCATAATCTTCTATAAATAAATATTGTTCTAAATGTTCTCCTAAAATATCTAAGTTATCCATTTTTTCAATTTGTTTTCAATAATTAGAATTTTTTCTTGTAAATCACGAAGTAGATTTTCTAAATGCAAAATCCTAAGTTCGAATGTCTGATGTTTTTGAGTGTTGTTTATAGATTGTTTTAGAATTGGTTGTATCTGAACTCCTAATCCTTTAAGGCAAAAGACACAAGCTTCTTTATGGCATAAATTACACCGATACCTAAGATGCAATACAGGATATTTAAAACAATATAAACAAGGTTTGTCATCACTTCCTCTATCACCTATCTAATTATGAGAACAATTTGTTGACATTATTACTTATCTTCAGGTAAATTAATGAAATCTTCTATCCATTGATCTATTTCTATTTGAAGCGGTTCTACTTCTTTTTGGGAAGTACTAGTTTCTGGTATATCTACTATTAGGGGAGAAATTTGTTGCTCATAAGAAGAGTATGTTTCTACATATTCTAGAGTGGATACTAAATTATCTATATTATCAGGAGAGGCTATTTAGCTTCTATTTTATTTTCACTTTGTGGATCCAAAATAGGTTCTTCTAATTGTTTGCCGGATTCTGATTCTATCAATTTACTAGAAGTACATTCATTTAATTCTAAGTTAAGTATTTGATCATTATTGGGTATAATACTTCTATCTTTCCCTATTATTTTATAAAATTTATCTAAGTTATTTTTTATCCTATTCTGTTGTTCTTTTAAAATAACATCTTTTCTTTGCATCATCATTCGAGTATATCGCCTTTGAAGATTATACTTAGTCTGTGTTATCTGTTGTAAAACATAACTTCTATTACTGCTGTAATCAAAAGATTTTTTAATACATTTAGTAACATCTTCTAATATTAAACTAAGATGATATCCATCTAATTTATTATCTAGAGTACCTATGAATGTTTTTATAATGATTTTTTAGCCTTAATTCTTCTCTTAAAAGTTGTGATCTACTTTCTAAAATATTCATTCTATGAGTAATACTAGGGTTTAGGGTTTAGGTTTAATTCTTCTCTTAAAAGTTGTAATCTGAGCTCATGACTAGCTATATTTGTTTTATAATTAATTAATGAATCTTTATATATTCTACAAGATTCGCATCTATATCTGCACATTATATCTAAAAAATTTTCTAAAAAGTTAATAGCTCTTTCGCTACGACTTGGTTGATTACTAGGTATAGGAATTTCGGAAGGTACCGGATTATCAGTAGGTATATAATTAATTTGTCTAGCCGGCATTTCCACAAATATGACTTATCAAGATTTGATAACATTTCTGTAAGGTCTTCTAGTTGTCTATTTTATTCTTATATAAATTATTTTGTGCAAATTCTAAATTCTCGTTTTCAACTTCCGGAGAATAAACGGTATCATCTATACTAATAATACTAAATATGCTTTCTGTATCTGAAAGAGTTTCATCTATGTGAAGTAAGTCTTCATTTACACATTCAATTAGAACTGCTTCTCTATTCCTATTATTATATTTTCTATCACATTCCCTAGCTAAATGATCTGGACTACCACAAGTAAAACAGCTAAGTCTATTCTTATAATTACGTTTTCTATCAAATCTCCTAACATGTTTATCTTTGTTTAGATAAGGTTTCCTTGCATTACTCCTACGTAAGTAATATTTCTTTTTACTAGTGTTCCTATACTTTTTAGGTTTATGTTTCTTATCGGGTTTATCATATACTTGAGGAGTATAGATATTTTTACAAAAACTATTTCACCTTTTAATTGTTTACTAATTGTTATATCTGTACATTGTTCAACTAATTTATCTATAACAAATTTAATTTTTGTTCCTACAATATCTAGAACAGGAATATATTTGCCTTGATTATTGCTTTATGTTTTTTTCTTGAATATTGCCTAAAGATTTTTGTTCCTAATGGATCTGGTAATTTTAAAAATAGTTTCTCTCCTATAGTTTGATTATGATAACATCCAGCTACAGTACTATGGTGCATAAAATCTAAGAAGAAAGGTTTACAAAATTCCCATTTTCTAAGTTGTAACATTTCTAATTGCTTTAATGCTATTTCTTGTTTTTTATCATAGCCAGTATTTGGTTGTTCACCAAGAACTAAAAGAGTTACTTTCTCCTAAATCTATATCTCTAGCAAATTCCGCTGGATAGTTTGCTTTATAACTTTCCCATAATGCTCTTGCTGTTTCTCCTAAAAAATTTTCTAAATAGTTATACATTCCTATTGAATCAAAAGATAAGTCATCTTTAGTGTATTCTCTACAAACTTTTTGGGACCAAGTTTCTAACAGTGTAGGCCAAATTTGAGGATCATGTGCAGTTAAATTTAATAATTTTCCATTATCTATTAAAAGATTATTATCTAATGTTTCTAGTGGAAATCTTCTACCTTTACTCTGGGTTATCCTACCTTCATTTCGATCATTATATGTTGAGTAAGGTGTTTAGGAGGTTGTCCTATGCTATAATTTCGTTGACTTGCATATGATTGTGCTTTGGGATGTTACTAGATGTACTAGGATCTTGTATGGGAGGAGTACTTGCTGATTCCATTAATTCTATATCTTGTAATTCTAACTTTAGATTTTCTTCATTTTTATTTTCATAGGTTACAGTATACCCTCCAGGTGTTTTTTGGAGAAAATCTGTTTCTAATAATTGACCTAATTCTATCATTTCTATTTCTAAAGTTAAAACTTCATTTATAGTTAGTTCTATACCTGGTCCTATTATAACTCGTCCTTTAGAAAATCTTTTCATATTTCTTCAATTTCTTCTATATCTAATTGATTTTGAGATTGATCCGTGTAATCACTAAACCGTAAAGAATAAGTTCCATCACGATTTTTGAACATTTCATGTGATTCAGGAGTATGAATCATATCCGAGTTATCTAAGTTTTTTCCTAGATTCCATTCAAATCCTTCTAATTTATCCGATTTAATTTTCATAGGTTCTAGAAATTTTATTCCTTTACTTATTATTGGTTTAGTTATTCCATCTATGTTTAATCTACTTTGGATACAACTTCCATTAGTAAGTTTTCCTAACACACCTATGTTTATTAATAAATTACCATCATTTCTAAGGAAATCATCATAACCTTTTGCTTGTAATCCTATTACTATTTTATCTAAATCATTTATTGAGATTAATAAATCTGGACTACAGTAAAATAAAGCTTCATTTTTACTCATATCTACTTCCATTGTTGCTAAAGTTACTTTTTTGGCATCTTTTTGCCAACTTTTATCTAAAATTACTACTAAAACTTTTGCTCTTATATGTTTTCTGGTCATTCCTTTAATTGCTACCATGATTAAACCAAGATGAGCTAATCTTTTTCCTGATTTCCTAATTTGTTGCAAAGATTCTTTACTAATTATATCTAAATTTACAGCATTAGTTGTTACTTGTACTTGTTCTTCTCTACTGATTTGTAATAAACTAGTTGCAAGATTTAATGGTCCTATTCTATATAAAACACGTGGGTTTAAGAGGCGAATTTGGTCATATCTATATAGATCTAAATTTGATTCTAAATCAATTACTTCTTCTAATGCCCTTATAGGTTCCGAGCTACTAGAACTATTGCCTCTACTTAGAAATCTTCCTAAAAAGGTACCATTATTTATACTAATTTGATTAGTTGTTCTTACAGTGCTAATGTTCTACTAGACCCGGAGAAAGAATGACGTGCTAAGTTCATTTTGTAATTCCAAAAGCAGGATTTTTATTTTTAAAATGTCTATCCTTAAATGGTTCTAGTTTTGATAATTTATCAATAATATTACTATGTTCAGTAGTTTGGAGAGGAACTTCAGCTGGAGTTAAAGAAGTTTTATCTTTTTTATCTATCTTACCTATTATATAATCTAGTTTGGTAATTGCTATTTCTACAAGACATATCAAGGTATTGTGTTGCCTAACAAATTGTTTATCTGTAATATTAGCAAGTATATGAGTAGAATATCCTATAGGTTCACTTTGATAATGTGCATGTATCTAAAGCTTGTTGATAATCTTCTGTATTCATGCTAGTATTATTTGTTTTATTTCTTCTAAATATTTATGGAGGGAATCTATTCTGATTGCTATTGGTTCTAGAATTTTTTGTTGTGTTACCTTTATGTTATGTTTCGAACTTTCTAGGGACATAAATTCTTTTACTCTTGCATATATATCATTATTTTGGGACCGAACATATTCTATATTTTCCAATTTTTCTACTATTTGTTTTTCTATTCTAATTAATCTGTCCTTAAGATTAGAAATTATTTTATCATTATCCATATTAACCTCTTCTAATTTACTTCCTAGACTAATTAATAAATCTACTAAAGTATTTAAAATGGGTTGGTCACAGTGGAGATCATGCATTATTTGTTGGTGATCATTTTGAAAATAACAGCGTAATTTATAATTTTTATTTAAATTACGGACATACCTATTATTTGTTCCTATCTCTAGGTCTAAATAGGCAATTCTGTTACTATTCATTATTAAAGGATTCTTTTTCTTTTAGGACTATTTATTTTGAATTCAGGTACATTTAATTCTTTAATTAAATTAGAAATTTTTGTATCTGACCAATTAAAAAGTATCTCTAATAAATCTGCATTATGTCTTATAGCCATGACTTTATCACTTTTACATCTATGTAATTCAGTACCTAATTTATGCTTAAGATCTACCATGACATCTAGATTTTTATTATCTAAAAAAGTAATTCCTATTACAATATGATGATTATTATTCATAATTATCATTAAACAGTTGGTTTCTTTCTTGATAATTTTAATATTCATTCAGGAACAGTAATAAAGCTCCGATACCAACTTATAAAATAAGCTCTAATAAAATGAACTTAGCACGTCATTCTTTTTCCGGATCTAGCGAACACTAGCACCTGTAAGACCAACTAATCAGATTAGTATAAATAATGGTACCTTTTTAGGAAGATTTTTAAGTAGAGGCAATAGTTCTAGTGGTAGATCGGAACCTATAAGGGCATTAGAGGAAGTTATTGATTTAGAATCAAATTTAGATCTATATAGATATGACCAAATTCGTCTATTAAACCCACGTGTCTTATATAGAACAGGACCATTAAATCTTGCAACTAGTTTATTACAAATCAGTAGAGAAGAACAAGTACAAGTAACAACTGATGCTGTAAATTTAGATATAATTAGTAAAGAATCTTTGCAACAAATTAGGAAATCAGGAAAAAGATTAGCTCATCTTGGTTTAATCATGGTAGCAATTAAAGGAATGACCAAAAAACATATAGGAGCAAAAGTTTTAGTAGTAATTCAGATAAAAGTTGGCAAAAAGATGCCAAAAAAGCAACCCTAGCAACAATGGAAGTAGATATGAGCAAAAATGAAGCTTTATTTTACTGTAGTCCAGATTTATTAATCTCAATAAATGATTTAGATAAAATAGTAATAGGATTACAAGCAAAAGGG
This sequence comes from Cynanchum wilfordii, assembly GCA_025388415.1. Lineage (NCBI taxonomy): Eukaryota > Viridiplantae > Streptophyta > Magnoliopsida > Gentianales > Apocynaceae > Cynanchum > Cynanchum wilfordii. The sequence goes on from JAHSUH010001521.1 coordinate 21,473, forward strand.
TATGATGATTTCCTTAGAAATGATGGTAATTTATTAATAAACATAGGTGTATTAGGAAAACTTACTAATGGAAGTTGTATCCAAAGTAGACTAAACATAGATGGAATAACTAAACCAATAATAAGTAAAGGAATAAAATTTCTAGAACCTATGAAAATTAAATCGGATAAATTAGAAGGATTAGAATGGAATCTAGGAAAAAACTTAGATAACTCGGATATGATTCATACTCCTGAGTCACATGAAATGTTCAAAAATTGTGATGGAACTTATTCTTTACGGTTCAGTGATTACACATCGATCATCTCAAAATCAATTAGATATAGAAGAAATTGAAGAAATATGAAAAGATTTTCTGAAGGACAAGTTATAATAGGACAGGGCATAGAACTAACTATAAACGAAGTTTTAACTTTAGAAATAGAAATGATAGAATTAGGTCAATTATTAGAAACAGATTTTCTCCAAGAAACACCTGGAGGGTATACTGTAGCATATGAAAATAAAAATGAAGAAAATCTAAACTTAGAATTACAAGATATAGAATTAATGGAATCAGCAAGTACTCCTCCTATACAAGATCCTAGTACATCTAGTAACATCCCAACACAATCATATGCAGGCCAACGAAATTATAGCATAGGCCAGCTTCCTAGAACACCTTATTCAACATATAATGATAGAAATGAAGGTAGGATAATCCAGAGTAAGGGTAGAAGATTCCCACTAGAAACATTAGATAATAATCTTTTAATAGATAATGGAAAATTATTAAATTTAACTGCACATGATCCTCAAATTTGGCCTACATTGTTAGAAACTTGGTCCCAAATAGTTTGTAGAGAATATACTAAAGATGATTTATCTTTTGATTCAATAGGAATGTATAACTATTTAGAAAATTTTTTGGGAGAAACAGCAAGAACATTATGGGAAAGTTATAAAGCAAACTATCCAACGGAATTTGCTAGAGATATAGAATTAGGGGAAAATCCTTATAATTTTACTAATAAAATAACTCTTTTAGTCCTTGGTGAACAACCAAATACTGGCTATGATAAAAAACAAGAAATAGCATTAAAGCAATTAGAAATGTTACAACTTAGAAAATGGGAATTTTGTAAACCTTTCTTCTTAGATTTTATGCACCATAGTACTATAGCTAGATGTTATCATAATCAAACTATAGGAGAAAAACTATTTTTAAAATTACCGGATCCATTAGGAACAAAAACCTTTAGGCAATATTCCGAAGAAAAACATAAAGCAATAACTGAAGGTAAATATATTCCTGTTCTAGATAATGTAGGAACAAAAATTAAATTTGTTATAGACAAATTAGTTGAACAATGTACGGATAAAACAATTAGTAAACAGTTAAAAGGTGAATATAGTTTTTGTAAAAATATCTATACTCCTCAAGTATATGATAAACCCGATAAGAAACAGAAACCTAAAAAGTATAGGAACACTAGTAAAAAGAAATATTACTTACGTAGAAGTAATGCAAGGAAACCTTATCTAAACAAAGATAAACATGTTAGAAGATTTGATAGAAAACGTAATTATAAGAATAGACTTAGCTGTTTTACTTGTGGTAGTCCAGATCATTTAGCTAGAGAATGTGATAGAAAATATAATAATAGGAATAGAGAAGCAGTTCTAATTGAATGTGTAAATGAAGACTTACTTCACATAGATGAAACTCTTTCAGATACAGAAAGCATATTTAGTATTGTTAGTATAGATGATACTGTTTATTCTCCAGAAATAGAAAACGAGAATTTAGAATTTGCACAAAACTTAATAGGAACTAATAATTTATATAAGAATAAAATAGACCAACTAGAAGACCTTACAAAAATGTTATCAAATCTTGATAAGTCAGATATTTGTGGAAATGCCGGCTAGACAAATTAATTATATACCTACTGATAATCCAGTACCTTCTGAAATTCCAGTACCTAGTAATCAACCAAGTCGTAGCGAAAGAGCTATTAGCTTTTTAGAAAATTTTTTAGATATAATGTGTAGATATAGATGTGAATCTTGTAGAATATATAAAGATTCATTAATTAATTATAAAACAAATATAGCTAGTCATGAGCTCAGATTACAACAATTGCAATCTATTAATAATACTATTACTCATAGAATGAATATTTTAGAAATGAGATCACAACTTTTAAGAGATGAATTAAGGCTAAAAAATCATATAAAAACATTCATAATCATTTTAAATCATGTCACATAGAATAAATAAACATAAAAGTACTAAAGGTACTCTAGATAATAAATTAGATGGATATCATCTTAGTTTAATATTAGAAGATGTTACTAAATGTATTAAAAAATCTTTTGATTATAGCAGTAATAGAAGTTATGTTTTACAACAGATAACACAGACTAAGTATAATCTTCAAAGGCGATATACTCGAATGATGATACAAAATAAAGATGTTATTTTAAAAGAACAACATAATAGGATAAAAAATAGCTTCGATAAATTTTATAAGATAATAGGGAAAGATAGAAGTATTATACCCAATAATGATCAAATACTTAACTTAGAATTAAATGAATGTGCTTCTAGTAAATTAATAGAATCAGAATCTAGCAAACAATTAGAAGAACCTACTTTGGACCCACAAAATGATAGTAAAATAGAAGATTCTTGGATAAATGATTTAATAGCTTCGCCTGATAATATAGATAATTTAGTATCCACTCCAGAATATGTAAAAACATACTCTTCTTATGAACAACAAATTTCTTCCCCAATAGTAGATATACCAGAAACCAGTACTTCCCAAAAAGAAGTAAAACCTTTCCAAATAGAAATAGACCAATGGATAGAAGATTTCATTAATTTACCTGAAGATAAGTAATAATGTCAATGAATTGTTCTCATAATTGGATAGGTGATAGAGGAAGTGATGACAAACCTTGCTTATATTGTTTTAAATATCTTGTATTGCATCTTAGATATCAGTGTAATTTATGCCATAAAGAAGCTTGTGTCTTTTGCCTTAAAGGATTAGGAATTCAGATACAACCAATTCTAAAACAATCTATAAACAACACCCAAAAACATCAGACATTAGAACTTAGGATTTTGCATTTAGAAAATCTACTTCATGATTTACAAGAAAAAATTTTAATTATTGAATACAAAATAAAAAAAAAATGGATAGCTTAGATATTTTAGGAGAACATTTAGAACAATATTTATTTATAGAAGATTATGAAAATGCTTATTTAGTCGAGAAGAGAATAAAATTAGATCTAATTAAATATAATTTAGCAGCTACTATAATATAAAGAAAATTTAGGAAAAATAAATCTTCTTTAGAATATTTAGAAATAGTACCACCTATTAAAACAAACATAGAAACTAATTATATATCAACTAAACGATCCTCTATACATTCTGTTAAACTAAAATGTAAAATTTACATAGATAATTGGAATTTAGAAGTTGTAGGACTTTTAGACTCTGGAAGTACTAATACAGTATTAGATAGTAAACTTATTCCATTAAAATATCATAATCCTATTCCAGTAGATAAACAATTTTATGTTGAACAAATGGATGGCAAACTTTTTAGGTATAATAAACAATTAAGTAAATATAAGATAGCATACTATACTCAAAATGGATATACAAATCCCTCTGCTAATCCAGCTAGAATTTGTCTTAGAGATTTCTCCCTTAGTCAAATAAAATTTATCATAGGATTAACTTTGATTCTAGAACATTATAATGGCATTATTTTAAATAAGAATAGCCTTAGTTTTTTAGATATACCACCAATTCCTTATACTAATGAAATGACAACATATCATATCAAAGAGAAAGAAGAAGAATGTCATTGTAAAGACATAGGATAATGTAAAATAGAGGATAACTTTGATGATAATATAGAACTTAAATCTCGCACTATATCCCCAATCTTAAATTATTCATGTCTTTATAATTTTATTAATACAGGATATTATGAAATAGATAATATTATAAGTAGATTGGAGAAAGATAATATATTTGGAGAAAATCCCCAAAGTCATTGGACACGAAACTCTCTTTATTGTAAATTAGAATTAAAAGATCCACATTTTAGGATAGTTTCTAAGAAAATAGAAGCAACAAATGAAAACCTCAAAGAATTTGAAAAGCATATAGGAGATTTGCAAAAATTACAAGTAATTCGTAGAAGTATTAGTCCTCATAGATCCCCTGCTTTTATTGATAATAAACATAGCGAAATAGTTAGAGGTAAGAGTAGAATGGTTATAGATTATAGAAGATTAAACGATAATACTATAGATGATGCATATGATATTCCTGATAAAATTGAATTAATAAATAGAATACAACATAATTTTATATTTAGTAAATTTGATTGCAAATCTGGATTTTGGCAAATAAAAATGCATCCCGATAGTATAGAATGGACAACTTTTACATGTCCTTTAGGACATTTCGAATGGTTAGTTATGCCATTTGGATTAAAAAATGCACCAAGTATTTTTCAGCGAAAAATGGATGATATTTTTGGTAAATATAGAAATTTTGTAGCTGTTTATATTGATGATATTTTAGTTTTAAATAGATCATGTTGAACATCTTAAAAAAGTTCTATTTGAATTTGATAAAAATGTTATAGTAATTAGTAGTAAGAAAGCACAGTTTTTTAAAACCAATATTGAATTTTTAGGAATAGAATTAGGAAATGGAAAGATAAAATTACAACCTCATATAGCAAAGAAAGTTTTAGATTTTCCTCCTATTAAAACAATTAAGGAATTACAAGCATTCTTAGGACTAGAAAATTATGCTAGACCTATTATACATAACTTAGGAAAAATGGTAGGTCCTTTATATGGTAAAATAGGAATTACTGGAATGAAACAATTTAATATAGAAGATCAAAAACAAATAGATCAAATTAAAAGGGCTGTAAAAACATTACCGGATCTTAAATTACCTTTAGATAATGATTATATGATAGTTGAAACAGATGGTTGTGAACAAGGGTGGGGTGGTATACTTAAAAGAAAACCTAACAAATATAGTTCAAAAAGTAGTGAATAACTTTGTAGATATTCTAGTGGCCAATACAAAGAAAAGCATCTTAGTAGTATAGATCAAGAAATACTAGCAGTAAAATATGCTCTTGATAGTTTTAGATTATTCTTGCTTAATAAACATGAAATCTTAGTTAGAACATATTGTGAAGCTATTGTTAAATTTTTTGAAAATAAAATAGCAAAAGGATTAGTCAACGTAGTTGGCTTGCTTTTAAAGATAGTATTATTAATTCTAATTATAGAATAAAATTTGAGCATATTAAAGGAGCTGAAAATTATTTAGCTGATAAATTGTCAAGATTTCTTCTTTTTGAACAGCAAATACTTGAAGCACCACCATAGTTATAAATACCAGTTAAAACAGCATTCAAAGCTGTTATGGATACCGTTTTATTACTGGAGTCCATAGTTGGTAATATCAAGTTAGTAATTGTGAAATAATGTTTTAGTATGTTAAAATTAGATCTCCCGGATATGGTTTAAGATTCACTCTAAATCCAGGTACCGTTTTATTACTGGAGCCCGAGACATTTGGGAATAGGTATTATAGATACATAGCTTAGAATTATTATCATACACTCTGCTTAATTTTGTCTTAATATTGCAGATGGCAGGACAAATCCCTAGTCAGTATACTTTTGGTCCTTATTGCTTCAAAACCTTTGCTCCAAAACAAGCTTTCCGATCACAATTTCCAATTCTCCCCGAACAACAATGCTTGGTTGATAATCTTTTTCACCAGCCTAAAACAACCTAGTATCTCCCAATCATCCATGCTTTAGTTGGTCACTTGGCTAATTTAAATAATCAAATTACCAGTTTCCATCAATCCTCTATTAGTCTTACTGTATCTACTGAACCAGTTTGGCGTGAAAAAGAAAGACTTCTGTTAATAGAAAACGGGAACAAAACCAAACGCATCTCTGAGCTTGAAACGAAACTTGAAACAATTGGCTGAAAAAGCAGCAGAACTTGACCTTTTAAAGAAAGAATGGGAAAAAGAATTGAATAACAAGCAAGAATATTTGGAAGTTTTCCCAGAAAAACTTGACGAAGTCAAAGAACAGATTCAAAAGGTTGTCTTAAAAGACACCAAGCAACATCTATTGGCAACCCAAGAATCCTTAAGGGCTATGGCAGAAACAAAAGAAGTCCCTTACAAAGGACTTTCATTATGTGTGTTAGCCTTTAAAGAAGACAAACATCCCCAACAATATTGCAAATGTGATAAAGGGTTCCATTTTGTTCAAGCATCCATAGACCTAAAAACATGGGAAGATGTGGATAACATTTTATCTTTCAAGAATTTATTCACAACAGGGATGATTAAAAGGGTGTCTGTTACAAATCCAAGGCAAGTGATGGACTACATTGAACCGGTTTCTTGGAGACTTGCCTACATACTTCAGCAAATATTCAAGACTGATTTTATCCGAAATGGATATATTAATCTTGAGTTTGAAACAGTCCCTCAATCACCGACATTACCAGATGCTGCCAGACATACCGTGTTAATCACAACTCATGACTATAAGTTACCGGTACAAAGGCCATTAGACTTTTCGTACTCCCTTCTTAAAGGAGACGTGGAAGAACAATATACTCCGGCAAGAGTATATCTTCAAGCATCTCAGCCATTGATCATGCATGTTCCCGGGTATGATTATCAATTACTCTCGGAAGACAGGAATATAAAAATCTTTGGCAATCCTTATCTGCATAGGAGAACTTTTGATATTCCATTCCTGAATCATATCACCGAGGACGTGTCCCGGATGTTCCACATTCAATCCACGAGTCAGCACCAGCTTACTCGCCGCTTTGGAGATTATTTAGACACACATGCTACGGAGACACCACCTGGATTTGTTACTGCAGGACCAGGCTTGGACAATTTTGACATGCGCCATGTTGAAAATGGAAACATGATGGAAATCTGAGTGCTATGCATTATTCCATGATGTAACCTGGCGGCTTCACTATTTACACAGTGAATGGCGGCTTCTCTGTTCATCCACTAAGTTCAATAATATGGCGGATTTACTGTTCCAACAGTAAATGGCGGCTCTACTCCTTTGACAGCTTTTCCTGTTGATATTGTTGTATTATTTGTTTTGCTTTCCTTGTTGTGCCTATAAATATGGCTTCTCTTGTAACAACAATAGAGGCATAGGAGAACTTCAGTAAGTATAAGAATTTTTAAGAAAGTGTGAGTGTGCTGCATTTCAATCTTCAAATCTTGTTGTATAATATCAAAGCCATCAATAAAATCGTAAGTTTGTATTACTTGTTTTAAGATGTTAGCTTAAAACCCCTCCGGGAAAGAGGGGAATGATAATTAGGTATTCATTTAGGACATCATATTAAAATCATATATTTCTGCCTCCTGTGTTAACATGTTTTCATCTGTTTTCTATTGTTCTCTTCCTTTATGTGTTATCTTCTTGATCAAAAGACTCTGGTTAGGCTTAAGGGATATCTTCGAATATCTTGGATGCCTATTAGCCGAAAGGTTAAGGTGAGGTCGGAAGATCTGTGTTTGTGAGTTTGGTTTTTCCTTTTTCTTATGATTAATGGACTCTGGTTAGGCTTAAGGAATTATGTGTGGCCTGTAAGGGAAGGAACCCGTGTTTGGCCTTTGATTACTCTGGATGTCTATTAGCCGAAAGGTTAAGGTGAGTGGTGTGTGTTTTGAGTGAGTAAAACTGAATATCAAATAAGGCAAATAATCTCACAAAATAGTGTCACAAAATCAAACATAACTAAGGCAGAGTACCTATCGCATGCAGATAGTAACACGGGAGTACTACGATTTTAAATTTATAAATATCGTATCCACGGGAACATTGGTGACGGCTGGTTAGTTTCTACCAATTATGACAATCTTTAAGGTTCGGAGAATTAGTCCTAGGTGTCCATTAAATTCAGATATGTTTGTTTGAAAAATAATTAAAACAAGAATGGAAAGATAATTAGCTAAGATTTCTAATGAAGTACGTATGATTAATTAAGTTGAACAGTGTTCGAATGTGTAGCTTGCAAGCAGATCTAAGGCAATTATGAATTCGAATTATCTTACTACCATACTTGAGTTGTCTAGAATGATTACCTCAATATTGGTCGTTGTAAGTAATCCTAAACTTTTTTAGATTAGTTATTAAGGTGTC
>JAHSUH010001522.1:0-13211 GCA_025388415.1 Cynanchum wilfordii
TTTAAATTTTAAACTGTTGCGTAAACGAATCAAAGTTTAAACTTTCGATCTCACTTAAATTACGAGAGTTACTTACTATCTCAACTACACCTTGAAGTTTTATTTGGTATTGTTATTACATTTTAAATAAATAATATACATATATATATATATATATATACTATATATACACAGAGTATGATAACTGGACCACCAGTAAAAGAATTGCATGCACTGTCTATGGAATATTCCCTTCCTTCGCTTTCATGCATTCTCTACCAATAGCTAAATACATACTTTCCCTGTATTGCATGTTATTCTTTTCAATGTACATGATGTTTTTTACTTTTTTTTTTTAAGTATATATATATTTATAAATTGAGATAATTAGTTACAGTCTTAGTATAAAAAAGTTAAAAGAAAAAAGAAAAAAAAAAGAGGATTACGAGTTACACAACGAAAAAGAGTTGAATTTACTGGCTTGACCGGGATTCGGATTGATAATAAAAAAAAAAAAAACCTGGGATGGGATGTTTCTGATGGAAGGAGTAATGTAAGAAGAGAAGAGCCCAGAAGGCCCGCCCGTACTAAGTGCGCATACGGCCAATAAGGCCCAAACTCAAGGAATCGTCGTTTTCCAAGTTCTTAATGGCCCAGATTAATACAAAGATTTTTGGGAAGCCAATGTTGTCACTCGATGTTTCCGATTTGACGTTGGAATTTTTAGGCCCCACTTAACTATTCCGAATAACAAACAAATTTATGTTACTTATAAAAAAAAAAAAATTATGTTTGATAAATTTAATCTTAAAATATATATTATTTTTTTTTCATTTTGAAAGTCTTAAATTTTTTTATTTGAAAAAAATAAAGTCGTTTTCTAAAAAAAATTTTGTTTGTATGTGTAGACAGTGAAATTTTATTTATATATTTAAATAAATATTAAAGATATTGAAAGATTTTACTCTTGCGATGAGTGACACATGGCAAACTAATAGTCATTGGTTGTCATTCTCTTCATCTATAAATAGAGACGAAGAGAAGCATTCAGGAAAAGTGGAAATAGAGGTGGAAATAAAAGGTGGAAATCGGGAGATAAAATCGGTGGTGGCAGAGAAGAAAGGAAACTCCGACGATTCCCTTCGGGGATCGTCCATAGTTTCTGGCGCACCATCCCTTCGAGATCAAGCTCAAAAGCCCTCGAAGTTCAAATTCATTCCGAGATCCAGTCCAAAACGCCCCTCGGAAGAAATCAAAATCTATTGGATCGAGACAAGCCCAAAATGCCCTCGGATCCACGACGAAAAGAATCGACGGAGAAATATAAAGATTCGAGCCCAACATCAAAATATATATTATCTTGTGACCTATATATTGTTGATTATTATTTATTTTGCAGATGATAATAATCGAGAAGAAAAATTTAATTGTTCACAGTATGGTTTACTAAATAAAAAAAATCAAATAATTTTACTATAAAATATATTTTTATATATATCTTTTTACTATTTCAGTAATATTTCATGGATGAGTGTTGCAATATTTTAGATAAAGTGACTTAATTATTTTTTTTTTAATTCACTAAAATTTAAAAATTTGACGAAATTTTTAAAAAATGTCCATATTTTTCTTAGGTAAAATAGTGACTTTAAAAGTATAAAAATAAATTAAACTGGTCAAACATAAATTTATTTAATATTAAATTTACTAATTATTATTTTTTATTTCCTAATAAGTAAGAAATTTTTAATTTATTTATATGAAAGATAATGTTATATTATATTTTAATCTTGCCTTAGAAGGGAATATTTTTCTTAGTCCCCACATATGCCTAATATATGTATATATATATATATAATTTTACTATGGGTGTGATGGTGATTGACCATGAATACACCCATGTTCACTTGTTTATTTGTCACCCTCCATTCCCATACTCTCAGTAGCTATAGCTTTCTGCTATCTTGGTCACGTCCTACCTACTCTTTTTCTTCTTCTTCTTCTTCTTCCCTATTCTGGATAATCAAGATTCAAGAATTTGGAGGTACATTGAAAACCCACAAAATATATATATATAGACATACGTATATTATTGGGAAAGAAGAAAATAAACCGAAAAAACATACTTGCAAAGGGATCGATGAGTATCTCAATCATTGTTCTTTTGGGTCTGGAATTGATGAACCTTTTTCTTTTCTTTTTCTTTCTCCAGTTTTTTTTTTTCTTGCGCCTGCAAAAGTTTCAAAGAGTGTCTCTGCAAAGACGCAAAGAACTTTATCACACTCTCAGAGTCAAGCATTAAAAAGAAGATATAAAAAGTACAGCCCCATATATATGTATAGTTGTTTGTGAAAAGAGAGATCGTGCTTTTATCCTTTATCTTCCCTTTTTCTCTTCCAGCAGAAATTAAAATCAGGAGTTTACAGAGAAATACATATATATATATATATATATATATATGTGTGTGTGTGTGTGTATATATATTGATTAAATCGTGAGAGCATAGCAGAAGTTGAATTTTTTTCGTCGCAGAAGATTTCTTAATTGATGATCGATGAAGAACTTTTTCAGTACCTAAACTACCTAAAGCTTCTTACAACACGTACGCGTATGCAATGAGTGTGTGCATACATATACATATATATATATATATATATACACACACACATATATCAATTTCAGAAGACAAATTAAGGATTTATGAATCTTAAGTCAAAAACTTTCATGATGGAGATGCAAAAATTAGCTTCTAGCAGAGGACCTGGAAAACACAGAAAATTCCAAACACTTTTTCTTTTCCTTTTTTTTTTTCTAAACTTTTAAAGATAATAGGGAAGGAGGAGAAAAAAGCATGGCTCGTTCAACTTGTCTGCCAAAATATTCAACTGGGAACAGTGTTAATTTTGACTTTTATATATATATATATATATATTCTTTTCCTTTCCTTCCGGGACGACAAAATCAAAATTGCATTCTTTTTAATTAATTAATAAAAAAGTAATGGAGTAAAAACAATACATGATATATATATATATATGTGTGTGTGTGTGTGTATATGTATGTATAATTAAGGTGAGATTGGTAGGAAGATGAAAGAGAGAAGTCCCAAAATGGTCCACGCACATTGAAATTGGGACAAAATATAGAGCTCTCCACACACACACATATATATATATATATATATGTATCTATAGCTTGGACTTAAGGAGGAGGACCATATATGGTCCTTAAAAACACTTAAATTTGGTTTTTCTCTACCATCTTTTGTCCCAATCTTCTACATTTAGGGCTATGGGGTCTTGTCTTTCTTTCAAAAATTTAATAGACCACTTTTTTTTTTTTGGCCAATCCATTCTGAATTAAAACTTCCTTGAAAAAAAAAAATACTCTTTTCTATTTTTTTTATTATTTATCGCATATAATAAAACACATTAATTATTTTGACTTATTATATTAGTACATTGATATTTTTTTCTTTCCATTCCAATAATTATTTTAGAACTCATAGTAATTAAAAAAAACTTAAAAAGAGCGTAAAGAAAAAAACTACTTCATGGGGAGATCGCATCCTAATTTTTACATTGTACTCACATCGAGTATAGAACTCTTGACCTCGTGTAAAGTATAATATCTATTTTCAAAATTGAAGGAAAGATTGCCTCTTCAATCTGTTGACGTATAAATAATTTAATGATATTGCTTGTTTTGGTATACACTTCAAGTATATCTCAAGTGTTTAGAATTTTAAACTTTGCTGAATAATCTTTTAAACAACGGTCAAAAAGGCGTAGTTCAATTGGTAACGATCTCAATTATAACTTGTACATCATGAATTTAGGACATAATAAAATAATTTTTTGAAAAAATTAAATTAAATTAAAAAAGAGGTAAAGAAAGAAAGGAACTACTTTTGAAGAAGAGGGGACCGAACATGTTGGTATGAAGGGCCAATAACACAGATTACATTATGGAAAGAAAAAGGAAGAGGCTTTTGGAATTAAGAGTGGACCATTTTAGAGGCACTATAAAATATATATATATATATATATATATTAAAAAAAAAACATGTTCTAGACATGAAAAAGAAACCCTAAATCACTACCCTTTCTCATCTCTTAGTTTTTTACATTCCTAATTTTGCTTTTCTTTTTTCTTTTTTTCAATCACCCCCCTTTGGATAAATTAGAAAAAAATCAAATCAAATACTGTTCAAAAGCCACGAAAAGATTGGTAATGTTTATATGTCTTTTTAGCCATATCAGAGGTAAAGGAACTCGTGTCTTCTAAGTTCTATCTCTTATAAAAATCATTTGGTTTTGACTTCTTCCTCCCTCCCCTCCCCCACCCCCCTCTTGATCATCAAAATATAATATGTATATATAACGAAAAAATAAACGAGATTATTACTAATTGAATTACAATTTATTAATAAAAAAATTTTTATGGATCAAAATAAAAAAATAATTTATTGACAAAAATATATCTAATGGTCAACTAGGTTATGATCATCGTTCGCATTGTCCTTTACAAGAGAAAGCTCTAACCCAAATTTTAAACAATTGTATGCGTAAGTAAGAGTTTGAATTCTAACCTCATTTAAATTAAACTATTTTTATCAACTCACATACATTTTGAATTAACTATAATTTAAAAATATATTTTTTATTATGACATACACCTAATAATATAATAACAGTAACATCATAAAACAATTTTAAACATCAATAAAATAAAATATTAATATATATATATATATATATATATATAAATATAAGAGAGAGAACGGTAAACTGTGATTTGAAATTGGCGGGATGGATCATGGTGGGCACGAAGCAGCGTATAATTAATTAAGGTGGAAAACCAAAAGAACTGTAGCATCAGGGAAAAAAGGGCCAAGACACACTTTTTTTGTGACTGCGGCCCTAATTTTAATAATATATATATATATATATATTAGTAGTAGGCAAAAATCTGATATAGCTTTCCGTGCCACCGCTATTATTACTTCTCAAGGAATCTTTGCTTTTTATTTATTTTTCTTCTCCAATCCCTCTCTTCTGGGGATCATCATCCTATTAGTATTGCTTTTTTTTTTTTTCGACTTTTTTATTTTTTGCGATTTTGTCTAAAATCGAATCAGTTTTCATATTTTGAAATTGCGCGGGAAATCAATTTGAGACATTTCACGATTATAAATAAATAAAATTGTGTCATAAAATGTTTAACCAAATTAATTAGACTATCAACTTTTTCTGACAAGTCTAATTATGACAAATAAAAAAAAACATAGAAAATGTATTTTTTTTGTTAATGTTTGACAACAAGTGTAGCCAGTTATAGATAATTTTATTTATTAATATTTTTTTTAATACACATTCAATAAATCTTTTATAATTATTTTTTTTAAAAAAAATAATGTGAAATTAAAATATATTTTTAATATTTTCAATAAATTTTCACAATACTCCTTCTTAGAGCATTTTTAATCTAACCCTAAGGCTTTCCATAAATAGTAGTAATATATATATATATATATAAAACCTAATTTAAAACAAAAACTTACTCCTCCTACGTACCGTCCTAACTTCTTGTACCAGTTCTATACCTCTTCATAGGAAACATTTCTATGTTTTTGCTAAACCAACAGTTTTCATATAATATATATATAGTTTTTTTACTTAAAAAAAAATATATATATATAGTTTTTTTTAAAATTACTCGAACTTATGATAATTTACGTTTATAAATAAAATTAATATGAATTAAATTTTGTCAATTTTTCATCATTATTTTTCAAGAGATTACATAAATGTCATGTAAAAATTATTATAAGTTCAATTATTGTTATAAATATGACGTAATAAATATGAGATTAAAATATGTATCTATATAAAAATATAAAGTACGATGAAGAATTGAGAACGGAATGATTGCCGGGAAGACAAAAACTAGTTGAGAAGTGGCAGCCTTATCGTTCTCTACATCAGGCCAATAAGGAAAGGACCATTTGTTGGACAAACATGTGGTTGCAAAGATTATCATCATCATATATCAATATCTATACTTACATATATATATATATATATATATATATATATATATATATATATTTGTGAGTCTCTTTTAGATTCTCCGACCTTACTAGTTCTTCGTTTTTTTCCCCCCAAAAAAAAAAAAAAAAAAAACTCACAATGACCCACAATGAATTTCCAATGTCAGAAAACAGACCAAAAAAAAAAAAAAAAAAAAAGCAGAAAGAAAGAAAGAAAGAAAAAAGGGAAGGACAGCTACCAACCAAACAATGAACACTTTCACTCCTTATAAGAATTCTCCACGATTTTTGTTTTTCCTCTTATGAACAAAAGTAGCAGAAGTTGAATAATGGAATTCCCATCATATTATTATTAACGGGTGACCCCAAAGCTATACATATATAGCATGCATTGATAATGAAAAAGGATGATTTTTTCTTTTCTTTTTTTCCTTACCTATTTTCATTCTCTAGTTCATAATTATATTCTTTTCAAGATAAAGCCAAAATACCATTTCAAAATTAAAGGGAATATGAAGAAACCCTTTTTTTTTCCCCTAATTTTTAAGTACTATTTCTTTTTTTTTTCACGTATTCATTCAGGGGATAACCTGCGGATAACGTGATATAAATAACTCAATAATATTGTCTATTTTGACCACTTAAGGTGAGTCTCACGAGTTTTAAACACATCAATTTAGTAAAGGGTTTCAGACTCCTATTTAATAATTGTTTACATCTCCTAGGCGAGCAATGTGAGACTACAAATCATAACATATATATATAGAGAGAGAGAGTAGTACATCGATCACATAGTTGAAATGCAATATAAAATTCTTTGCTAAAATAAATCGAACTCAAAATTTTTTACTTCAGAATGAAATTAAAAAAAAAAAAAATCTAAATTAGAAAAATGATGATACCAATTGTACTACCACCAATTATCTTCTTCCTGATTGTTGATATGCAAAAACTATTGCAGATTGATGATTAAACTAGCTAGCTACTGCTCGTTCATACAATCAAAGTGTGATACAAAGCCAAAAGTTGTACAAATTTTCAAAATTTGCCACACGACATGATTAGTAAGGGAGAAAAAAAAAAAAGAATTAATTAATGGAAGTAGTCACGTACTAGATTTAATTTACCTTCTTTTTGACTTCCTGCACATGTTTTTGTGGATTGCTTTTAGAAACTTTTATTTCAATTAGCTGAAGGCATATCTTTAGGGAACACATTTTGCTGATTAACCATGAACCAAGACCTTTCAAAAGAAAACAATTGCTCTATAAAGCTACTCTCCTACCCCCTCTTTATTTTTTTCCCCCCTAAAATTTATTGGTGGGGAATAATATAAGGGACCAATCAAAATTGATCATCTTTATATATATATATATATGCACACAATCATCCAATAGATGTGATTGGATAGAACAACATAATTTAATTTAATTAGTAAAATAATCTCATTTATCAGTTTAGCTGGTAACGTAACCTTACTATAAATGATTATGATTTAAGTCATGTTAAAAAACCGTCAAAAAAAGTGATTGTCTAGTTGGTTTGGTTTAACTTACTTAGATGTCTCATTTGGTCTGCTGAGTGAAGGACTTGAGTTTGACACATGTTAGTGATAACTTTATACTGCAATTTTAGTTATATACTATAGTATTGAGAGTCTCATCTCAAAAATACATCATAGATTAATTGATTAGAATACCAAAAATAAAATAAACTAACTGACAATTTAATATCATCTGATTATATAAATTGTCACTACTTTAAAATTAACTAATGTATATTTAAATTAATTTCTTTAAGATAAAGAAAAGTTTTGAGATTTAAAATATATATAAATATATATATGAATTGTCTAAAGTTGACAACATTACGGACAACACAAATGAATCCGAGGTAAGAAAAGCTAAGCATGACTTTGTGACGAACTAAGCTTTAATTTTGTTAGTAAAAGGAAAATTGTAGAATGTGAAGTAACAGTAAAGATTTAATGTAGTACGAAGTATCTTCTTTTGAAGATTATTATAGTAGTAGTAGTAGTAATGCGTTGGAACAAAAGAGATATTTCTTGGGAGACGATAACAAAGGATTATTCTTATTTATCGTTATTCCACCATACCACACAGTAATCACATACTACTCCAATCATGACCATATTTAAAAATGCTTTTTTTTCAGATTTATTAATTAATTTATTCATTGAAAGTAATAATGGAGAAACAATTTCTTCTTTCTTTTTTTACTATACAAAGTGGACGGAAAAAAAAAACAATTAGAGGTTAAAGGTTCTTTAATTTATGATTTCTAAAAATATAAATAAGAATATTATCAAATTTCATCTTTCTCACTAAAATTAAGAATTAATACTATTATATATATATATTATAAGATATAATAGAAAGATCTTTTGACTTAAACAAATTATATGAGGAATTTATATTTATATTTTATATATGTAATTATTTTAAAACTTAAGATTATATTTTATCACTTGCAAAAATTAATTAAATATACTTTAGATCAAAGGCCAAATGCGTGGTAAAAATTGATATAATCTCAGTGTAGGGTATTTGAACATTTTCACCACGTCGTTAATCTATGATGTATCTGCGAGAAGAACCTAGAACTTTAGTAAGCCCCGGTATAAAGTTATCGCCATGATTTTGACTGTTTTTTTTCTTTTTTTTTTTTTTTTCTTGTTGTTTGACTAATAACATCTAAGTAACTTAAAGTTAAACCAACTGATAACACTTTTTGACAGTTTTTAACATGACCAAATCATAAATCATTTATAGTTAAGATTTACAAGCTACTGTTAAATAGTTTTTTCTAATAAACTAAATTATGTTGTTCTATCCAATGCATCTATGGATGATTGTGCATATGCTATGTAAAGATTCCGTCCTTTATATTACCCACCCAGAAGTTAAGGAAAAAAATAGAAGTGTAGGAGAGTAGCTTTATAAGAGCTGTTTTTGCTTTTAGGTCTTGGCATGGTTAACAAAATGTGTTCCCTAAAATATGTGCCTTCAGCTAATTGAAATGGCTTTCAAAAAAATATCACAAAACATAGCAAAATCCAAAGAAGATTAAATCTGGTACGCCCCATTCGTTAATTCAAATTCCTCTGCTAATCATGTGTGAGAATACGAAGATTTGTACGGCTTTTGGCTTTCTTTGCACTTGATCGTAAACGAGTAATGTGGAACCTAATCGGTAGTAGTTTTCAACCAAGAAGATATTGGTAGTACAATGGTATCATTTTATTTTCTTTTTAATTTCACTTCTGAAGTAAGGAAATGGTTCATTAATAAAGATTTTTATATTGCATTTCACTATGTGGTGGATGTACTACTCTCTCTATATCACTATGTTATGTTTGTGTAGTCTCCTTTATCGCTGGTAAGCATTATTATTAAATAGCTAAAACAGTTTAACTGAGTTGATGTCTTTAAGATTGAGACTCGTTTGTCAAAATTAGCCATGGCAATGTTGAGTTATTTATACACATTTATCGTCGTTATCCGAACGAGAAAAAAGCGCAAATGGGGAAAAAAAAGGGTTCTTCGCTTTAATTTTGAAGGGAATGTTGACTTTTGTTGAAAAGAATGGTATGAACTAGAGAATGAAAATGGGTAAAAAAAAAAAAAGAAAAAAATCATCCTTTCATCATCAATGCATGCTATATATAGCTTGGGGTCGCCCGTCAAAAATGTGGTACGCGAGTACAGGTTCGCCTTTGTTCATGGAAAAGAGCAATCGGAAGCATATAAGGAGTGTTCTGTTTGGGCGCCCCTTTTCTTTCTTTCTGCTTTTTTTTTTTTTTTTTTTTGTTTTCTGACGTTGAAGTTGTGTCGTAGAGTTTTTTTTTCTTATGAGACGTGAACGGCCGGAGTACCCAAAGAGCTCACAAATATATATATATAATATATGTATATATGTATGCATATCCTCGATCTTGATCTATGATGATGATAATCTAGCCATGTTTGTCCAAGCAAATGGTCCTTCTCGGCCTGACGTCTAGAACGGCAAGGCTGCCGCTCACTAGTTTTTCTTCCCGGCATCATTCCGTTCTCAATTCTTAAACGACTTTATAACGCTATAATACATATTTTAATCTCAATTACGTCATATTTATAACGATCATAGACTTATAATAATTTTTATGACTTTATTTGACTTATGCTAAGATAATGATGAAAAAATGACAAAATCATTAATTCATTTGTAAACGTAAATTATCATGAAGTTCATTAAAAAGCTTATATGTATATTTTTTTGTAGTAAAACTATATATATATATATATGAAAACTGTTGATTTAAACCGATGTTTCTATGAAGGTGTAAGACTGGTCCAAGGGAAGTTGGCGCAGTAGCGTTTTTGTTTTAAGAATTAGGTTTTATGTATATGTATATGATACTGCTGGTTAACATTGGATAAAATGCTTTCTAGAAAGTTTGTTGTGATTTATTGAAAATGTTAAAAATATATTTTAATTCACATTATTTTTACAAAACAATTATAAAATTTTAATGAATGTATTAAAAAAATAATAAGTTATACTACTCCCTTATTGTCAAACAATAACAAAAACCCATTTTCTATGTTTTTTTATTGTCATTACTTGTCGAAAAACGTTGTCTAACTGAACTGGTTAAACATACCTTGACACGTTTTATTTATTTATAATCGTGAAATGTCTCGATTGATTTCCTGCTAACTAAAATATGAAACTTTCATTTTAGACAAAATCCATATAAAGGGCGAAAAAAAACCATTACTGTAGGATGATGATCCCCAAGAGAGATTGGAGAAGAAAAATAAAGAAAAGCACAGATTCGCGGTAATAATGGCGGTGGCGCGAAGCTATGTCGGAGGCACGCCTACCTGTATATGTATATTAAGGTAGGGCCTGATCTAAAAGTGTGTCTTTTCCTGATGCCTCTTGTGATCATACGCTGCTTCGACCTTCACCATGTTTTGTCCGCGGTCCAATGCAAACAATTTAACTAAAAGGACTTTCTCTTGCTATTTATGCTGCTCCAACCAACAACATATGTATATGCTGTTTAATCTTTTATTTTATTGATATTTAAAAGTGTTTTATGTTATATTAATATCATCAGCCAGATAACAATTATAATAAAAATATATTTTAAAGTATAGTTAATTCCAGATGTATGTATTGATAAGAAATGGTTGTAAATGGCCTGATTCCCCAAAAAAATATTGGGACCTTTCAACATACAATTATTTAAAGAATTTGAATTTAAGCTTTTCTCTTGAAAGGGTTGTTTGCAACGATGATCATGTAACCTAGTTGACCATTAGATATATTTATTCAATAAATATTTTTATTTTGATCCATAAAAATTTTTTATTAATAAATCAGATCAATTAAGAAATCTCGCTTTATTCCCTTCGTTATATAGCCAGTATTATATTTTGATGATTAAGAGGGGGTGGGGGGGAGGGAGGGAGGGAAGAAGTGAAACAAACCAAATGATTTTTATAAGAGATAGAACTTAGAAGACATGAGTTTTATTTATGGCTAAAAAAAAGATACATAAACATTACCAAATTCGTGGCTTTTGAACAGTATTTGATTTGATTTTTTCATCTATCCAAAAGGGGGTGATTGAAAAAGAAAAAAGACAAGCAAACAGGAATGTAAAAACCAAGAAATTAAGGTGTAGTGATTGAGGTTTCTTCATGTCTGAACATGTTTTTTTTTTGGCTGTATATACCAATAACAATAGCAACCAACAGCGCCACATAGCAATATGTATGTATAGTGCCTCAAATCGGTCCACTCTTAATTCAAGAAGCCTCTTCCTTTCTTTTCCATGACGTGACCTAAATACTAACGATCCCCTCTCTTTTTCAAAATGGTTATTCTTTTTTTAATTTGGTTTGAGCTTTTTCAAATACCATTTTTGTGCTAAATTTAGCGTCGTCCCCCCAATTTCGAGCCCTCTTCTTGACCTTTGTTAAGAGATTACGATGACAAGTTTAAGGTGCTGAAGAAGTGACACCCAAAACAGACAATATCGTCAAATTGACCCATACGTCAATTGAAAACGTCTTTCCTTCCAGTTTTGAAGTGAGGATCATGCAGTCCCAGCCATATTTTGAAAAAAGCAAGGACCCCCCCAGGATGCGATCTCCCATGAAGTCAGTTTCTTTTCTTTTACCTTCTTTAATTTTTAATTACTATGAGTTCTAAAATAATTGTTAAAGATGAAAGAAAAATATCAATGTACTAATATAATAAGTCAAAATATTAATGTGTTTTATTATATGCGATAATAAAATGAAAAAGTTTTTTTTTTCAGGGAGTTCAGAATGAATGATAAAAAAAAAAGAGAACTGATCTATTGAAGCCACTAAATGTAAGAAGACAGGAAAGGGACAAAGATGTGAAAACCAAATAAGTGTTTTTAAGGACCATATATGTCCCTCATCAAAAACAACTATAGATACATATATATATATATATATATATATGTGTGTGTGTGTGGAGGCTCTATTTGTCCCAATTTCAATGTGCGTAACCATTTTGGGACTTCTGCTTTCATCTTCCTACCAATCTTTCCACCTTAATATACACACACACACATATACTTCTTTATATGTATATCATGAATGTGTTTTACTCCATTACTTTTATTGGTGGTAAAATTAGGAATGCAGTTTTGTTTTTATTGTCCCAGGGGGGGGAGAAAAGAATATATATATATATATATATAAAAGTCAAAGGTAGCACTTGTTCCCAGTTGAAAAAAACCCCCAAGACGAGCGAGCCATGCTCCCCTTTTTCCCTATTGTGAAGAAGTTTAAAGAAAAAAGAAAGGAAAGAAAAAAGAAGTGTTTGGAAATTTTGCAATGAAATCTGCTTGCATTAATTACCCCATCATGAAGTTTTTGACAAAATTCATGGTATCCTTAAGTTTGGAATCTTCTGAAAATGATATATGTGTGTGTGTATATATATATATATATATATATATGTATATGTATGCACACACTCATTACCCCTCGAAAACCCCCCAGACAGTTTTAGGTACTGAAAAAAGTTCTTTAATGTTCTAAATCATGCTGCTACCGACCAATCAATATATATACACACACACACACACACATATATATATATATGTATTTCTCTATAAACTCTGATT
>JAHSUH010001525.1:2500-7500 GCA_025388415.1 Cynanchum wilfordii
AGAAGATATTAATCGCATGGAAAACGGAATTTCCACAATAAATGAAAATCCCTCTAATATCATTTTAGAATACAAATTTTTGTTGCGCTCAAAAAATGGATTTTGGCTAGAATCATTAGTAGAAGTAAGAAAATGATTCTGTTGATACATTCGAATAATTA
This sequence comes from Cynanchum wilfordii, assembly GCA_025388415.1. Classification (NCBI taxonomy): domain Eukaryota; kingdom Viridiplantae; phylum Streptophyta; class Magnoliopsida; order Gentianales; family Apocynaceae; genus Cynanchum; species Cynanchum wilfordii. The sequence continues at coordinate 2,662 of JAHSUH010001525.1, forward strand.
ACCGTTTCACAATAAGGAAACTCGATTTATTGTCATAACCCGGATTTTCCAACAAAATAGCTCGGTTTAAACTATGGTCATGGGCAAGTGCATAACTATATTCCTGAAAGATAAGTGGATATAGAAAGTTGGGTTGTTGAGATCTATCAAGCTGGAAATATCTTTGGATTTCTTCCATTTGAAATTCGATTTGAATCCAAGCTAGACGGTTTGGGGATTAGCAAATGATACATAGTGCGATAGAGTCAAAACAGGGTAGTCTAGTAAGACCAGATACCTCGGAAACGGGTAAACTTATCAACAGATTCTATTTTTTTTTTTTTCCATTTTTGGATAAGATTCTAGGATAAGAAAAGAAGGTGTTTCAAAAATCTTTTATTTTTTCAACCTAATCGCTCTTTTGATTTCGGAAAAACTTAATTTATCAATATACTGTTCCTTTTACACACACATTTCCTTTCATAAAGGAGAATTAAAATAGTTAGGATTCATTGAAAAAATGGAGAATCCCCCCATAACCCTTTCTGGATCGGCACTAATATTTTTTTAACGTCTAATTAGATCAGGAAAAAATTCAAATTCAGAACGGAAGCTCGTTGCTTTGTCTTTCCTTATAGTTAATTGAAGCCACAGGGCCCTATCCATTTATTCATTCGACCCGATTTTTTTTTGTTCCATTCCAAGACTTCAAACGGGTTTTTGTACCGACCCCGTAAAAATGAAATACTGTCAGAACTCTCCATTAATACGACATGCTATTTTTTCCATTCATTCCCTTTCAGGATCAGTCGTGGTCTTCCAAACCTTACCGATGGTATGGGGCGAATCCTTTGCTTCATCCAAATGTGTAAAAGATCCTAGTCGCACTTAAAAGCCGAGTACTCTACCGTTGAGTTAGCAACCCGAAAAGAAGAAACCAAGTATAGAAGATAATCTATGATTATAAAATATATGTATAATTAGAAAATATATGTATAATAAAAAAGAAGTGCATAAATACAATCGGAATTTAAATAAATTAAACAATAAATTAAACAAAGAAATTAGACCAAGCAATTAAACCGTTGAGCTAACAAATGAGCTAACAAATCGAAAAAGTGGATTTTCTAATGAATTCAGAACATAAAAAAATATATAGATCAGATGAAAATATAAGAAATTCTCGGATAAATTTCGATTTAGCTAAAAGGGAAAACAAAAAAAAAAAAATGAAAATAGAGATTCAAAATTTATGAGCGGATCCTTTTGTTATCCCCTTTTTTCAATCAACCAAAAAAGCTGCTGTATCGAAGAACCTGTCCAAGTAAAGTAAAAAACCAAACAAACCAAATAACTAGATCTAACTTCACTTATCATGATGGATTATATTTGTTCAATACACTGTTGTCAATATAAATGTTACGAAAAAAATAGAAAAAAAAAAAAAATTCAATTGAATTTTTTTTTTTTCTGTTTTGTTAGTTAAATTGAAAAAAAAAAGAAAACCATCAAGTTTCAAGTTGTCGAGAATGTCTAAATTTGCTAGGATCAAGGAAATAAGGTTTTGTCGTTATAGAACACAGGATTCGAAGAAAACAATGATAAATAGATACGAATAGAAAGGAAAAGGAAAAAGAGGGGGGTAATAAAAAAGAGTAGAGAAAGGTTATCCAAAGTTATATACAAAAAAATGCCCCCCTTTCTTGTATTTCCTTAATTGAATTTCGTTTGATTAGGATAAAGTTCCTTAAAAATCCCCACCCTTTTTAAAAAATATCCTGAACAGTTCCTGTAGGTTGAGCCCCTTTTTCAAGGAAATAGAGAAGAGCAGGAACGTTTAAATAAGTTTGATTCTTTATCGGATCATAAAAACCTACTTTCTGAAGATCTTTTCCTTCTCTTCGAGATCGAACATCAATTGCAACGATTCGATAGACGACTCATTGAGATAGATGTAGATGAACAATACACCCCCCCTAGAAACGTATAGGAAGTTTTCTCCTCGTACGGCTCGAGAAAAAAAGAATTGGATTTGAAGTTTTATCTATGGTATGGAATTCGAATAAATTCCATAAATAAAAAAAGGTTCTATAAAATCATCAAATTAATTAGACTGGGGTTTAAGTCTGTTTTTTCTTCTTCTTTCCTAAAAAAGAAAAAAAAACCATTCTTACTCATAACTCAAGTTGGATAACTCTCAAATAATTCAAAAGAGAATCTTTCGTTTATTGAGTAGTCTTTACCCCCTTTTGTGTTTGTCTCGGTTAAAATATATTTGGATTCTTAAGTCTGGCCCAGTTAGTGAGACGATTAAAACGGTGTTTCCTTGTTCTGGGATCCTTTATCTTTGTTTTAAATCCTTGGGTTTAGGCATTACTTCGGTGCTTCTTAATCCTTTCAAAATGGTAGCAACATACCCCCTTTTTTTTTTATTTCCTTCTATCAAAGAATCCTACGGACACTAAATTCCTTCTTTTGATCGAAACGGTTTGATTAATTCCAACAAATTTTCCTTTTGAATTGGAAACTTGTTCGAATAGGATCCCTTCCATTTCTATATCGAAATCGAAGATATATTCACGAAGTTGCTCCAATTTATTGATTTGCATTAACCCTAGATTCTTGTCCTGAGAAATGAATTAATACTTTCTACTCGAGCTCCATCATGGACTATTTAGGTTACCAACGGATGTCGAAGCCAAGAGCACCTTCATTACTATACAAATCGAAAATGGTGGATATAAGAAAGAATCCACAATGGATCATGTCCTTCAAGTCGCACGTTGCTTTCTACCACATCGTTTCAAACGAAGTTTTACCATAACATTCTTCTAATTTGTAATTTGGACCCAGTATGGAATTGATTCAATCATGGAATCATGAATAGTCATTGGTTTGTAGACATCGTAATCTATATCCCTTTGTTCTATAAATTGTTCTATAAATACAATAGAGATTTTATATATAGTTATAGATCGGTATATAAAGAATATAGCTATAAATCGGTAAAGAGTTTTCTGAATAAGTTTTAGCAAGTCCTCTTAATTTAAAGAATTTCTATTTAATAATAGATTAATAGATTAAAGGTTAGGGGTAAATATTTTCTATTTTTATTTAAAAATTTCAAATCGGGGGGGATCAAAAACCTTTTTCACAAAAAAATAGAAAAAAATAGAATAGAAGGATACATATACGTTAAACATTTCCTCATTTTTTATGTTATTTTGTTTAAGCTGTGTAGTTCAGCAAGATTTCGCTAATCCAATCTTGCCATACATAATAGAATAGAAAGTGAATAAAAGATAATAAAAGATATAAAACACTCCCTCTTAAGTGTTACGTAAATTTACAATTATTTATTAGGGCCAAACACGAAATACTTATTCAAAGAAAATACATCGGATGGATATATAATTACATATATAACATATATAATTTTTTTTTGTTAATGCAATTCAGGCAGACGCAGAAATTTGAATATCTTCGGTTAATGCATTCGCCCCCGGGGTACTACAGGACTAATGGGACATAAGAGAAAAAAATGGGAATTATGATCGGGGATGCGGACTGGCTAGGTACAAATTCCAACAAGTCCAAATTAACAAATTAAGTTGCTCCTTTTTTATTTTAGCCTAACCCCTTAGGAGAATTAATCCTATTGACTTTGACTGAATTTGATTAGTACCAAAATAGTTAGAATTAAGAAATCTATATAAAAATTCCTAAAAATTTTGTTTCTAGGATAAGAAATAATAGATAGGATCCTTGAAAATCCAAATATTGATAAAATATAAAAAAAAATATGGGACGGAATGCTTTTCTAAATAACTAACTTCCCGAAACAAGATGGGATTGGGCATAGGGTGAAAAGACCCCCTTTTTAAAAAATTCCAACTCTTGGAACCCATGTTCCCCATTTACCTGGATCAGAAATAGAGTCAATTACATTTGCGTGTCATTTGTACTCGATTCAATAAAGATATGATTCATGCATAAAAGATAAAAAAAAGAAAAAGAAAGAAATTCCAGCTAACATTAGACTTTAGCCCATTCAAAAAAATCTTTATTCTATTCTAACATAATGAATATGCTCTGGGACGGAAGGATTCGAACCTTCGAATGCCGGGACCAAAACCCGTTGCCTTACCACTTGGCCACGCCCCATTTCGATTTCTATTCGATACTACTTTCGATACTACTAAATAAAGTATAATTATAAAGTATAATTAATTAGTATATAATTATATAATTAATTATAATTAGTAATTACTATTTAATATTTAAATATTTTTTGAAATATTTTTTCATTTAAAATTTTAATTAATTAAAATTTTAATTAATATAAATTAATATAATATTCGTTATTTGTCAACTCCAATCTAATTAATTCTATAGATATTTAGATTATTACTAATTACTAGGATTTTTTTGAATATAGAATTAAACTTAATTTATTGATCATTAGATATAATTCAATTAAGATATTGTATGAAAGTATGATTTCCTCTATTCTCTTTTGAGAATTGGAGGTTTTTGATTGGGTGAGTTCAAAAGAAAAGAAGGATTTTTTGTCTACCTAAATTTTCCCTTATATCATATCAATAACTCAATCAAAATGCAATTATCTCCAAGAACAAAATGTCTGTTATGCTTAATATCTTTAGTTTGATCTGTATCTGTCTTAATTCTGCCTTTTATTCAAGTAGTTTTTTCTTCGGAAAATTGCCCGAGGCCTACCCTTTTTTGAACCCCGTCGTAGATGTTATGCCAGTCATACCCGTGTGTTTTTTTTTCTCTTAGCTTTCGTTTGGCAAGCTGCTGTAAGTTTTCGCTAAGATCCTTAATCTGAAATCTAAATTA
>JAHSUH010001525.1:12500-27500 GCA_025388415.1 Cynanchum wilfordii
CTATCCCCCTTGTGTCAATCCTTTGGACTTGGACTCCGAAGGGGAAGGATGAAAGGGAATGGGTATACTAATCTCTCATCCACAAATCAAACCTTCCCACAGGTTATTTTGTCAACGAATAAGTAATTGTAGGAGTGAAATCTTAATAGAATTCGAAAAAGGAAAGAATTAGTTCAAGGCAAAAAAATAGGGATTTTTCATATTAAACAAAAGGATTCGCAAACAAAAGTGCTAATGCTACAACCAGTCCATAAATTGTTAAAGCTTCCATAAAAGCTAAACTAAGCAATAGAGTACCTCGTATTTTTCCCTCTGCCTCAGGCTGTCTGGCAATACCCTCTACAGCTTGACCTGCAGCAGTCCCTTGGCCAACTCCGGGTCCAATAGAAGCAAGCCCTACAGCCAACCCAGCAGCAATAACGGAAGCGGCAGAAATCAGTGGATTCATGATAAGTTCCCTCGTACCAAAAAAAAGAAATGGTTAATGATACAATCAACCAACGAATTATGACTTAATAATTCCGTCGCGAGCATTTCGAAGTAACTAAGAACTTCGAGTTAAATTATGAAGTAATAGTATTAGTGAATAATTCGGCGCTTTTTTTAGTTTCTGTTTCTATCCACAGAGTCTTTGTGAATCCATACGACTTTCGATCTTCCATTTCTTGGTTCCGAACTCTTATTTTCGTCCACCCTTTTCTGAATTTCATCTGTTTATTTAGTCAATTCACAGTCCCAGGGAGACGGAAAGGGAAAGGCTTGTATTGGTATTAGAATCCCTGCCAAAATTCATAGGAGTCGGGTGGCAAATAAACTATCTCTTTAGTTCATATAGAATCAGTCAATATCTAATATCACATATACGTGTCTTTCTTCCATAACGTAAACCAAGCATTCATCTTAGATTCAATCGGATTGGAGAATCAATTATCAAAATATCTACAAGAGTTTACTTATTTATAGTTTATAGCCATTCAATTACATATACCTACCCTCCCCCAACCAACCCCCATTTTTTATCAATTAGGTTTTTGTGTAAATTCTTTTTTTTTTATTTAATTCTTTTATTTAATTTATTTAATATTAATATTTAATCACACGTCCTAAATACAGGCCTTCATATTGAATATTCGAATTTTTTTTTTATTTGAATATTGATATTGAACTTGAACTATTGAATAATGAGATAGAAATCGAATATTCGTTGAGGAGAGGTATGATATTAAGTGGACGAAAGAGAACTTTAGGAAAAAGATCTTTTCGATCTCTTTCCTTTTTTACACCTATCTAATATCGTAATTTTTTTGCTATTATTCTATATCGTATATGGCCTAGTTGTATATTCCCTAAATCAATTTTATTGAACCAAAGAAAAAGACCCGTTAGTTTGAAAAAACTATTTCAATGATGACCCTCCATGGATTCCCCGATATAAGCCGCGGCTAAAGTTGCAAAAATAAGAGCTTGAATACCACTTGTAAATAACCCAAGGAACATAACAGGTATAGGAACCACTGAAGGTACTAAAGAAACTAGAACCACAACGACTAATTCATCAGCTAAGATATTCCCGAAAAGCCGAAAACTTAGTGATAGGGGTTTTGTAAAATCTTCTAAGATGTTAATGGGTAAAAGGATTGGAGTTGGTTGAATATATTTCCCAAAATAACCTAATCCTTTTTTTGTAAGACCCGCATAGAAATAAGCCACTGACGTGAGTAAAGCCAAAGCAACAGTAGTATTTATATCATTCGTGGGTGCGGCTAACTCGCCATGAGGTAATTGTATGATTTTCCAAGGTAAAAGAGCTCCCGACCAATTAGAAACAAAAATAAATAGAAACATAGTTCCAATAAAAGGAACCCAAGGGCCATATTCTTCTCCAATTTGCGTTTTACTAACATCTCGAATGAATTCAAGAACATATTCGAAGAAATTCTGACCCCCACTCGGAATGGTTTGCGGATTCCGAACAGCTATGGCGGCCGAACCTAATAAGATAGCAATTACAACCCAAGAAGTAATAAGTACTTGGCCGTGGACTTGGAAGCCCCCTATTTGCCAATAGAAATGCTGGCCTACTTCCACACCAGATACATCATATAACCCCTTTAGTGTGTTTGCTAGAACATTCATATTGCCCTCGAAAAAAAAATCGAACTTAAAATTTGATTCAACCATCTCTTTGCCTACTTGAATCGGATATTTTGAATACCAACTAATAGTACAATTTTGAATAATAACTAATCACATGGTCTGCCCAGTTTTTTTATCTCTTTTTTTTATTTTCATGAAATTCAGAAACAGTAGTCGAGTCCCTAAATCTATGAGATTTTCGAAGTCAATTATTTATCTTATTATTAATCAAGGATTTCGTATATAGCTAGAACGACCCTCACAAATTGCAAACACTAATTTGTTAAGAATTAATCGGATTGAAGATATAGCGTCATCGTTAGCTGGAATCGAAAGATCTGCTAGATCGGGGTCACAATTTGTATCGATTAAACAAATTGTTGGAATTCCCAAAGTGATACACTCTCGTAGCGCCGTATAGTCTTCGTGCTGATCGACGATGATTACAATATCGGGTAACTCTGTCATATATTTAATCCCGCCCAGATATGTTTGCAAACGGGATAATTGTCTTTTCAACACAGCTGCATCTCTTTTGAAGAAGAGACAGAGTTTGGATTTAGAAGAAATGATGAAGGGGGTTTTGGCCTGGTTAGGAAATGGATCCTAAAATGGGACTATATCTTTGCAAGGCGTAAAGGTATTCATATTACAAATCTTATTCGAACTGCTCGTTTTTTATCAGAAGCTTGTGATTTGGTTTTTGATGCAGCAAGTAGAGGAAAACAATTCTTAATTATTGGTACCAACAATAAAGCAGCTGATTCAGTAGCATGGGCTGCAAAAAAGGCCCGGTGTCATTATGTTAATAAAAAGTGGCTCGGCGGCATGTTAACGAATTGGTCCACTACAGAAACGAGACTTCATAGGTTCAGGGACTTGCGAATGGAACAAAAAACAGGAAGACTCAACCGTCTTCCAAAAAGAGATGCAGCTGTGTTGAAAAGACAATTATCCCGTTTGCAAACATATCTGGGCGGGATTAAATATATGACAGAGTTACCCGATATTGTAATCATCGTCGATCAGCACGAAGACTATACGGCGCTACGAGAGTGTATCACTTTGGGAATTCCAACAATTTGTTTAATCGATACAAATTGTGACCCCGATCTAGCAGATCTTTCGATTCCAGCTAACGATGACGCTATATCTTCAATCCGATTAATTCTTAACAAATTAGTGTTTGCAATTTGTGAGGGTCGTTCTAGCTATATACGAAATCCTTGATTAATAATAAGATAAATAATTGACTTCGAAAATCTCATAGATTTAGGGACTCGACTACTGTTTCTGAATTTCATGAAAATAAAAAAAGAGATAAAAAAACTGGGCAGACCATGTGATTAGTTATTATTCAAAATTGTACTATTAGTTGGTATTCAAAATATCCGATTCAAGTAGGCAAAGAGATGGTTGAATCAAATTTTAAGTTCGATTTTTTTTTCCGAGGGCAATATGAATGTTCTAGCAAACACACTAAAGGGGTTATATGATGTATCTGGTGTGGAAGTAGGCCAGCATTTCTATTGGCAAATAGGGGGGCTTCCAAGTCCACGGCCAAGTACTTATTACTTCTTGGGTTGTAATTGCTATCTTATTAGGTTCGGCCGCCATAGCTGTTCGGAATCCGCAAACCATTCCGAGGGGGGGTCAGAATTTCTTCGAATATGTTCTTGAATTCATTCGAGATGTTAGTAAAACGCAAATTGGAGAAGAATATGGCCCTTGGGTTCCTTTTATTGGAACTATGTTTCTATTTATTTTTGTTTCTAATTGGTCGGGAGCTCTTTTACCTTGGAAAATCATACAATTACCTCATGGCGAGTTAGCCGCACCCACGAATGATATAAATACTACTGTTGCTTTGGCTTTACTCACGTCAGTGGCTTATTTCTATGCGGGTCTTACAAAAAAAGGATTAGGTTATTTTGGGAAATATATTCAACCAACTCCAATCCTTTTACCCATTAACATCTTAGAAGATTTTACAAAACCCCTATCACTAAGTTTTCGGCTTTTCGGGAATATCTTAGCTGATGAATTAGTCGTTGTGGTTCTAGTTTCTTTAGTACCTTCAGTGGTTCCTATACCTGTTATGTTCCTTGGGTTATTTACAAGTGGTATTCAAGCTCTTATTTTTGCAACTTTAGCCGCGGCTTATATCGGGGAATCCATGGAGGGTCATCATTGAAATAGTTTTTTCAAACTAACGGGGTTTTTTCTTTGGTTCAATAAAATTGATTTAGGGAATATACAACTAGGCCATATACGATATAGAATAATAGCAAAAAAATTACGATATTAGATAGGTGTAAAAAAGGAAAGAGATCGAAAAGATCTTTTTCCTAAAGTTCTCTTTCGTCCACTTAATATCATACCTCTCCTCAACGAATATTCGATTTCTATCTCATTATTCAATAGTTCAAGTTCAATATCAATATTCAAATAAAAAAAGAATTCGAATATTCAATATGAAGGCCTGTATTTAGGACGTGTGATTAAATATTAATATTAAATAAATTAAATAAAAGAATTAAATAAAAAAAAAAAGAATTTACACAAAAACCTAATTGATAAAAAATGGGTTGGTTGGGGGAGGGTAGGTATATGTAATTGAATGGCTATAAACTATAAATAAGTAAACTCTTGTAGATATTTTGATAATTGATTCTCCAATCCGATTGAATCTAAGATGAATGCTTGGTTTACGTTATGGAAGAAAGACACGTATATGTGATATTAGATATTGACTGATTCTATATGAACTAAAGAGATAGTTTATTTGCCACCCGACTCCTATGAATTTTGGCAGGGATTCTAATACCAATACAAGCCTTTCCCTTTCCGTCTCCCTGGGACTGTGAATTGACTAAATAAACAGATGAAATTCAGAAAAGGGTGGACGAAAATAAGAGTTCGGAACCAAGAAATGGAAGATCGAAAGTCGTATGGATTCACAAAGACTCTGTGGATAGAAACAGAAACTAAAAAAATAGCTCGAATTATTCACTAATACTATTACTTCATAATTTAACTCGAAGTTCTTAGTTACTTCGAAATGCTCGCGACGGAATTATTAAGTCATAATTCGTTGGTTGATTGTATCATTAACCATCTTTTTTTTTGGTACGAGGGAACTTATCATGAATCCACTGATTTCTGCCGCTTCCGTTATTGCTGCTGGGTTGGCTGTAGGGCTTGCTTCTATTGGACCCGGAGTTGGCCAAGGGACTGCTGCAGGTCAAGCTGTAGAGGGTATTGCCAGACAGCCTGAGGCAGAGGGGAAAAATACGAGGTACTCTATTGCTTAGTTTAGCTTTTATGGAAGCTTTAACAATTTATGGACTGGTTGTAGCATTAGCACTTTTGTTTGCGAATCCTTTTGTTTAATATGAAAAATCCCTATTTTTTTGCCTTGAACTAATTCTTTCCTTTTTCGAATTCTATTAAGATTTCACTCCTACAATTACTTATTCGTTGACAAAATAACCTGTGGGAAGGTTTGATTTGTGGATGAGAGATTAGTATACCCATTCCCTTTCATCCTTCCCCTTCGGAGTCCAAGTCCAAAGGATTGACACAAGGGGGATAGTTCACATAAATCAAATACTTTTTTTTTTATAAATATAAAATAAAAAAAAAAAAAAAAAGAGGGGCGAAGTGATAAAAAAAGAACTCTATTCGATTTTTTAGTCTATCTATTTAGTCTATAGGAGATCGTATGAAAAATGTAACCGATTCTTTCGTTTCTTTGGGCCATTGGCCATCCGCCGGGAGTTTCGGGTTTAATACCGATATTTTTTCAACAAATCTAATAAATCTAAGTGTAGTGCTTGTTGTATTGATCTTTTTTGGAAAGGGAGTGTGTGCGGGTTGTTTATTTCAAGAATATGCTGGGTCCAACCAGCTGTACCTTTTTCGTTATAACTAGAAAAAAGGTGCACGATCCCACGAATGACTTCGGAATAAATTAAGAGATTATGGATAAGAACCATAGCATTTCGTGATCCATTGGTAATTTTTTTTGATTCTCTATCAACCAATAATGTGTGGCCATTAATATGAATATGGTTAAAGCAAACTGTTTGAAGTCTAGACGCAGCCCGGTACTCTTTCACCCTCTATGTTAATATAGAGATGGTTCAAAATCAATATTTTATGGATAGAGAACACTCCTATTCATAGGTTTTGAACCCTTATGGTTATTGTAAAAATGGGTATTTCCCCTTTTTATCCAATGCTGAATCGACGACCTATGTAGAAGTAAGAAGAGTTTTTTGGATTTGAAAAAAAAAAAAAAAAGAAACAACTTTGTTGACAATTACATATTTTTGTCAGAAGAGTCCTCTGAATATTTTGATTTGGCATTAGTTTATATATTTTTTTGGATATGAAAATATGAACAAACAAAGAAGAGAGCAAAGAAGAGAGGATAGGCTCATTACATTTATAAAAAGATATTCTAATTTTTCTTAAGTAATTGAGTAGGAGAGCCAAATGAGTCGAAAGATTCATGTTTGGTTCGGGAAGGGATTATGGAAGCTTTGGAATAAATGGAAAGATAATCCACTTTCATTAAGCGATTTATTAGATAATCGAAAACAGAGAATCTTGAATACTATTCGAAACTCAGAAGAACTCCGTGGAGGCGCCATTGAACAGCTGGAAAAAGCCCGGGCTCGCTTACGGAAAGTGGAAATGGAAGCAGATCGGTTTCGAGTAAATGGATACTCTGAGATAGAGCGAGAAAAGTTGAATTTAATTAATTCAACTTCTAAGACTTTAGAACAATTAGAAAATTACAAAAATGAAACTATTCAATTTGAACAACAAAGGGCGATTAATCAAGTCCGACAGCGGGTTTTCCAACAAGCCTTACGGGGAGCCTTAGGAACTCTGAATAGTTGTTTAAATAACGAGTTACATTTACGTATGATTAGTGCCAATATTGGCATGTTAGGATCAATGAAAAAAATAACTGATTAGTCTTTTGTACTGTAGGCATTATTTTTTTTTTTTTTTTTTTCAAATTTCAAAAAAGAATTAAGAAATACTCATGGTAACCATTCGAGCTGACGAAATTAGTAATATTATTCGTGAACGGATTGAACAATATAATAGAGAAGTAAAGATTGTAAATACTGGTAGCGTACTTCAAGTAGGCGACGGCATTGCTCGTATTCATGGTCTTGATGAAGTAATGGCGGGAGAATTGGTCGAATTTGAAGAGGGAACGGTAGGTATTGCTTTGAATTTAGAATCAAATAATGTTGGGGTTGTATTAATGGGTGATGGTTTGATGATACAAGAAGGAAGTTCGGTAAAAGCAACAGGAAGAATTGCTCAGATTCCAGTGAGTGACGCCTACTTAGGGCGTGTTATAAACGCCCTAGCTAAACCTATTGATGGTAGGGGCGAAATTTCAGCTTCTGAATCTCGATTAATTGAATCTCCTGCCCCGGGTATTATTTCGCGGCGTTCCGTATACGAGCCTCTTCAAACCGGACTTATTGCTATTGATTCGATGATTCCTATAGGGCGGGGCCAGCGAGAATTAATTATTGGGGACAGACAGACCGGTAAAACTGCAGTAGCCACGGATACGGTTCTCAATCAACAAGGTCAAAATGTAATATGTGTTTATGTAGCTATAGGTCAAAAAGCATCTTCTGTGGCTCAGGTAGTAACTGCTTTACAGGAAAGGGGGGCGATGGAATACACTATTGTGGTAGCCGAAATGGCGGATTCCCCTGCTACATTACAATATCTCGCTCCTTATACAGGAGCAGCTCTGGCTGAATATTTTATGTATCGCGAACGACACACTTCAATCATTTATGATGATCCCTCAAAACAAGCACAGGCTTATCGTCAAATGTCTCTTTTATTACGAAGACCGCCTGGGCGCGAAGCTTATCCAGGGGATGTTTTTTATTTACATTCACGCCTTTTGGAAAGAGCCGCTAAATCAAGTTCTAGTTTAGGTGAAGGAAGTATGACCGCCTTACCAATAGTTGAAACTCAATCGGGAGATGTTTCGGCTTATATTCCTACTAATGTAATTTCCATTACCGATGGCCAAATATTCTTATCCGCCGACCTATTCAATGCTGGAATTAGGCCCGCTATTAATGTCGGCATCTCCGTTTCCAGGGTGGGGTCCGCAGCTCAAATTAAAGCCATGAAAAAGGTAGCTGGTAAATTAAAGCTGGAACTGGCTCAATTCGCAGAATTAGAAGCCTTTGCACAATTTGCGTCTGATCTCGAGAAAGCGACTCAGAATCAATTGGCAAGAGGTCAACGATTGCGTGAATTGCTTAAACAATCCCAATCAGCTCCCCTCGCGGTGGAAGAACAGATAATGACTATTTATACCGGAACAAACGGTTATCTTGATTCATTAGAAATTGCACAAGTAAGGAAATTTCTTGTTGATTTACGGACTTACGTAAAAACTAACAAGCCTCAGTTCCAAGAAATTATATCTTCTACCAAGATGTTTACCGAGGAAGCGGAAGCCCTTTTGAAAGAAGCTATTCAGGAACAAATGGACCGGTTTCTACTTCAGGAATAAGCATAAAAAAGGATCACTTACTTTCTTTTATCTTAAATTTCTCTTAAAAATTAAGGGTCTCAAATTAACTCAAATTCAAGTTACTCGAAAAGTCTTTGGTGGTTCACAATAAAAAAAAAAAAAAAAAAGATATATGGAAAAAATTTGCGTCCAATAGGATTTGAACCTATACCAAAGGTTTAGAAGACCTCTGTCCTATCCATTAGACAATGGACGCTTTTCATTCCGATTTTTTTCGTATTTTTACTTTCCCCACCTCTTCGCTGGCGAAAAAAAAAGAATAGAAAGCGGGTAGCGGGAATCGAACCCGCATCGTTAGCTTGGAAGGCTAGGGGTTATAGTCGACGTCGATTCAGCATTTTGAACGTCTCTAATTCAAAACCGAACATGAAACTTTGGTTTCATTCGGCTCCTTTATGGATATGGATGAAAGCAAAAAAAAAAAAAAAAATTCTACCCATAACATCTATGTCAACTTTTGTCTGACTACTGATTGCTTTCTAGATGATCCCTCTAGAAGAGAGTAATTCTAACAATCTTTCTAGTTACTTCGTTCTCTATTTTTATTTGAGGCGGTCCTGAGGAAAGGGATTTTGTTTCCACCGAGCTAAAAAACCAGGTCGATGCCTCTAGTAAACCAGAGTCATCATTTAATAGCTATTTTGATTCAATTTTTGATTTGTAAAGCCAAAATTGAAGATTTAGTTACGATTAGAAACCTACTTTCTATCTTCATCCATGGATCCCTTACTCATACTGATTCAATACTGATTCAATTGGAACTATTAATCCAATTCCAAAATTATGTTTCGTAATTTCATAATCCAATTTCTCACTTTCTAAGTGATCCTTGGATACAAATCACGAGAATGTATAGGTTTTCTCGAATCCGTGATTGAGAGGTAAAGGAGTAAATCCTTTTATTTTTGCAAATAAAGTTTTTGGTCGGAATACGAATCAAACCGAAAACAACGACCCTTTAACTATAAAGGGGTAAAAAAACGAATCACACTTTTACCACTAAACTATACCCGCTACAATTCGATTATTGTATACAATTCGACCTTTTGTCGAACCGGAAAATGGGGTATAATAAGATGGGATCATCAAAAAATCATAAAATTTAAAGTATTGACCCTCCTTTCTTTTTCATTTTCGCGGATGGAAATAGTCCTCCTTCTTTTTTTGTTCGTGCTTAAATATTTCCTATTCACTTTTTTATATTTATAAATTTATATAATACTAAGCATTTTTGTTTTCAAATCAGATAAATGAAAAATCATCATTATTTTTCTGGAATTAGTTGGAACAAAAAGAGGCCCGGCTGGGGGTACTGACCAGGCCAGGCCGTGTCAATAAGAAATAAGAAGGGTCTTTCGAACAAAATATGAAGGGGCCACTTTTTTTTTTTTCTTTATATTGTTGGCACTTTTGAGCCCTTTTCTTTATTTATCGAAAATAAATTACTGATAAAAATTGATAAAAATTGTACATATCTATAGAATCGAGAAAGAAATACTCCTTATTTTATGTGTAATCTAACCTAATTTTCAATTAGGAGAGATGGCTGAGTGGACTAAAGCGGCGGATTGCTAATCCGTTGTACGAGTTATTCGTACCGAGGGTTCGAATCCCTCTCTTTCCGCTTCCCTTGATGACTTTTTTTTTCAAATTTGGCAAATCCTTTGTTTTTATCCTAAACAAAAAATCCGAAGAAAATAGAAAGGAAAAACCCTTATTCTTCGCGCCCAGGATTACGTCCAGGATCATTAGATAGGAATCCAAAGATGAAGAGAGAAACAAAAAATATCACTACTGTGTAAACGAAGAGTTTGAGAGTAAGCATTACACAATCTCCAAGATAATTAAAAAAAAACGAAAATAGATCCTCCATTTTTCTACCACATATCCTATTTGGATATCAAGAACCGAGTTTCTTTCTAGAAAAAATCACGAACTTTCTAGGAAATCTAGGAAATTTAGGAAATTTGTAAGAATTTTTCAATTTAAATAATTTAGATTTCAGATTAAGGATCTTAGCGAAAACTTACAGCAGCTTGCCAAACGAAAGCTAAGAGAAAAAAGAACACGGGTATGACTGGCATAACATCTACGACGGGGTTCAAAAAAGCGTAGGCCTCGGGCAATTTTCCGAAGAAAAAACTACTTGAATAAAAGGCAGAATTAAGACAGATACAGATCAAACTAAAGATATTAAGCATAACAGACATTTTGTTCTTGGAGATAATTGCATTTTGATTGAGTTATTGATATGATATAAGGGAAAATTTAGGTAGACAAAAAATCCTTCTTTTCTTTTGAACTCACCCAATCAAAAACCTCCAATTCTCAAAAGAGAATAGAGGAAATCATACTTTCATACAATATCTTAATTGAATTATATCTAATGATCAATAAATTAAGTTTAATTCTATATTCAAAAAAATCCTAGTAATTAGTAATAATCTAAATATCTATAGAATTAATTAGATTGGAGTTGACAAATAACGAATATTATATTAATTTATATTAATTAAAATTTTAATTAATTAAAATTTTAAAATAAAAAATATTTCAAAAAATATTTAAATATTAAATAGTAATTACTAATTATAATTAATTATATAATTATATACTAATTAATTATACTTTATAATTATACTTTATTTAGTAGTATCGAAAGTAGTATCGAATAGAAATCGAAATGGGGCGTGGCCAAGTGGTAAGGCAACGGGTTTTGGTCCCGGCATTCGAAGGTTCGAATCCTTCCGTCCCAGAGCATATTCATTATGTTAGAATAGAATAAAGATTTTTTTGAATGGGCTAAAGTCTAATGTTAGCTGGAATTTCTTTCTTTTTCTTTTTTTTATCTTTTATGCATGAATCATATCTTTATTGAATCGAGTACAAATGACACGCAAATGTAATTGACTCTATTTCTGATCCAGGTAAATGGGGAACATGGGTTCCAAGAGTTGGAATTTTTTTAAAAAGGGGGTCTTTTCACCCTATGCCCAATCCCATCTTGTTTCGGGAAGTTAGTTATTTAGAAAAGCATTCCGTCCCATATTTTTTTTTCTATTTTATCAATATTTGGATTTTCAAGGATCCTATCTATTATTTCTTATCCTAGAAACAAAATTTTTAGGAATTTTTATATAGATTTCTTAATTCTAACTATTTTGGTACTAATCAAATTCAGTCAAAGTCAATAGGATTAATTCTCCTAAGGGGTTAGGCTAAAATAAAAAAGGAGCAACTTAATTTGTTAATTTGGACTTGTTGGAATTTGTACCTAGCCAGTCCGCATCCCCGATCATAATTCCCATTTTTTTCTCTTATGTCCCATTAGTCCTGTAGTACCCCGGGGGCGAATGCATTAACCGAAGATATTCAAATTTCTGCGTCTGCCTGAATTGCATTAACAAAAAAAAATTATATATGTTATATATGTAATTATATATCCATCCGATGTATTTTCTTTGAATAAGTATTTCGTGTTTGGCCCTAATAAATAATTGTAAATTTACGTAACACTTAAGAGGGAGTGTTTTATATCTTTTATTATCTTTTATTCACTTTCTATTCTATTATGTATGGCAAGATTGGATTAGCGAAATCTTGCTGAACTACACAGCTTAAACAAAAAAAAATAAAAAATGAGGAAATGTTTAACGTATATGTATCCTTCTATTCTATTTTTTTCATATTTTTGGTGAAAAAGGTTTTTGATCCCCCCCGATTTGAAATTTTTAAATAAAAATAGAAAATATTTACCCCTAACCTTTAATCTATTAATCTATTATTAAATAGAAATTCTTTAAATTAAGAGGACTTGCTAAAACTTATTCAGAAAACTCTTTACCGATTTATAGCTATATTCTTTATATACCGATCTATAACTATATATAAAATCTCTATTGTATTTATAGAACAATTTATAGAACAAAGGGATATAGATTACGATGTCTACAAACCAATGACTATTCATGATTCCATGATTGAATCAATTCCATACTGGGTCCAAATTACAAATTAGAAGAATGTTATGGTAAAACTTCGTTTGAAACGATGTGGTAGAAAGCAACGTGCGACTTGAAGGACATGATCCATTGTGGATTCTTTCTTATATCCACCATTTTCGATTTGTATAGTAATGAAGGTGCTCTTGGCTTCGACATCCGTTGGTAACCTAAATAGTCCATGATGGAGCTCGAGTAGAAAGTATTAATTCATTTCTCAGGACAAGAATCTAGGGTTAATGCAAATCAATAAATTGGAGCAACTTCGTGAATATATCTTCGATTTCGATATAGAAATGGAAGGGATCCTATTCGAACAAGTTTCCAATTCAAAAGGAAAATTTGTTGGAATTAATCAAACCGTTTCGATCAAAAGAAGGAATTTAGTGTCCGTAGAGGATTCTTTGATAGAAGGAAAAAAAAAAAAAAGGGGTATGTTGCTACCATTTTGAAAGGATTAAGAAGCACCGAAGTAATGCCTAAACCCAAGGATTTAAAACAAAGATAAAGGATCCCAGAACAAGGAAACACCGTTTTAATCGTCTCACTAACTGGGCCAGACTTAAGAATCCAAATATATTTTAACCGAGACAAACACAAAAAGGGGGTAAAGACTACTCAATAAACGAAAGATTCTCTTTTGAATTATTTGAGAGTTATCCAACTTGAGTTATGAGTAAGAATGGTTTTTTTTTTTTTTTTAGGAAAGAAGAGGAAAAAACAGACTTAAACCCCAGTCTAATTAATTTGATGATTTTATAGAACCTTTTTTTCATTTATGGAATTTATTCGAATTCCATACCATAGATAAAACTTCAAATCCAATTTTTTTTTCTCGAGCCGTACGAGGAGAAAACTTCCTATACGTTTCTAGGGGGGGTGTATTGTTCATCTACATCTATCTCAATGAGTCGTCTATCGAATCGTTGCAATTGATGTTCGATCTCGAAGAGAAGGAAAAGATCTTCAGAAAGTAGGTTTTTATGATCCGATAAAGAATCAAACTTATTTAAACGTTCCTGCTCTTCTCTATTTCCTTGAAAAAGGGGCTCAACCTACAGGAACTGTTCAGGATATTTTAAAAAGGGTGGGGATTTT
Source organism: Cynanchum wilfordii (assembly GCA_025388415.1). Taxonomy (NCBI): domain Eukaryota; kingdom Viridiplantae; phylum Streptophyta; class Magnoliopsida; order Gentianales; family Apocynaceae; genus Cynanchum; species Cynanchum wilfordii. The sequence continues at coordinate 26,334 of JAHSUH010001525.1, forward strand.
TAAGGAACTTTATCCTAATCAAACGAAATTCAATTAAGGAAATACAAGAAAGGGGGGCATTTTTTTGTATATAACTTTGGATAACCTTTCTCTACTCTTTTTTATTACCCCCCCTTTTTCCTTTTCCTTTCTATTCGTATCTATTTATCATTGTTTTCTTCGAATCCTGTGTTCTATAACGACAAAACCTTATTTCCTTGATCCTAGCAAATTTAGACATTCTCGACAACTTGAAACTTGATGGTTTTCATATTTTTTTTTCAATTTAACACCAAAAAAAAAAAAAAAAAGAAATTCAAATTTTTTTTTTTTTTTTTCTTTTTTTTTCGTAACATTTATATTGACAACAGTGTATTGAACAAATATAATCCATCATGATAAGTGAAGTTAGATCTAGTTATTTGGTTTGTTTGGTTTTTTACTTTACTTGGACAGGTTCTTCGATACAGCAGCTTTTTTGGTTGATTGAAAAAAGGGGATAACAAAAGGATCCGCTCATAAATTTTGAATCTCTATTTTTTTTTTTTTTTCTTTTTTGTTTTCCTTTAGCTAAATCGAAATTTATCCGAGAATTTCTTATATTTTCATCTGATCTATATATTTTTTTATGTTCTGAATTCATTAGAAAATCCACTTTTTCGATTTGTTAGCTCATTTGTTAGCTCAACGGTTTAATTGCTTGGTCTAATTTCTTTGTTTAATTTATTGTTTAATTTATTTAAATTCCGATTGTATTTATGCACTTCTTTTTTATTATACATATATTTTCTAATTATACATATATTTTATAATCATAGATTATCTTCTATACTTGGTTTCTTCTTTTCGGGTTGCTAACTCAACGGTAGAGTACTCGGCTTTTAAGTGCGACTAGGATCTTTTACACATTTGGATGAAGCAAAGGATTCGCCCCATACCATCGGTAAGGTTTGGAAGACCACGACTGATCCTGAAAGGGAATGAATGGAAAAAATAGCATGTCGTATTAATGGAGAGTTCTGACAGTATTTCATTTTTACGGGGTCGGTACAAAAACCCGTTTGAAGTCTTGGAATGGAACAAAAAAAAATCGGGTCGAATGAATAAATGGATAGGGCCCTGTGGCTTCAATTAACTATAAGGAAAGACAAAGCAACGAGCTTCCGTTCTGAATTTGAATTTTTTCCT
>JAHSUH010001526.1:0-10441 GCA_025388415.1 Cynanchum wilfordii
GAATAAAACGCCGAGTGACAAAAATAAAGAATTTCGTTTTGTAATTGTTCCGCCCCGCTTTGGCTCGAAATGACCCTTCTGATGAAACTTCACTTAGGTTATAGGTTATGTTATAGAAAAAAAAGAGGATTCTTGCATTTTTTTCCTCAAAACACCCATTTCCCTTTTTTTTCAAAATACTTCAATTGGTACACGCAAGAAATAGGCCAGTTCAGCGGCTTTTTGTTCAATTTCCCGTGGAGTCAAATTCTCATCAGGCATAAATACCCCTCTTGAACTTCTATTCTAATGGACTGAATATCTTTTATAAGGAATCGGAGGAATATGCGACGATTTTTTCCAGGAAATCCCCACCGAAAATGCACACTATGCCTTTCTTTCTATCGAATCGATCATAACCGCTGCCTACATTCCAGGAAATTGTGCACCACAAATAGGAACTAATAAAGAGACCCGCGATCCCGTAGAAAGACATCACGATACCTTGTGGAAAAAAAAATGATTTGCTGAGACGGAAAAAAGATATTAAATTTCTACCAAGATAACAGGAAGTTCCAACCAATAAGAATCCTAATGAACCTAAAAAAAAGGATAAAGGCCCAGCAGAAATTACTTATTTTTCGAGACTCCATTATAAGTTCTATCCATATATGTTCTGATCGCCAATTCATACTTGATCCGGTTTTTTCAAATGCCATTCACAGTGTTCACAAATATACAATTTGTGTTAAAATATTTCTTATAATTTAATCCATAACAATTATCACATTGAACCCACAAATGCCTATATTTGCTAGAGTCGTCAGTTTCACCGTTATCATTAGAACTATCTTCGATATCATTAGAACTATCTTCAATATCATTAGAACTATCTTCGATATCATTAGACCTATCTTCGATATCATTAGAACTATCTTCGATATCATTAGACCTATCTTCAATATCATTAGAACTATCTTCGATATCATAGACTATCTTCTAGAGTTAGAACTATCTTCATCGATATCATTAGAACTATCTTCGATATCATTAGACCTATCTTCGATATCATTAGAACTATCTTCGATATCATTAAAACTATCTTCTAGAATTAACTCACTATCTTGCGCCTCGATATCATTAAAACTATCTTCGAAATCATTAAAATCATCTTCGCTAAAACTATCTTCGAAATCATTAAAATCATCTTCGCTAAAACTATCTTCGAAATCATTAAAATCATCTTCGCTAAAACTATCTTCGATATCATTAAAATCATCTTCGCTAAAACTATCTTCGATATCATTAAAATCATCTTCGCTAAAACTATCTTCGCTAAAACTATCTTCTCTATCATTAAAACCATCTTCGATATCATTAAAACTATCTTCTAGAGTTAAATCACTATCTTGCGCGTGGGTTCGTATACCCGCCGAACCCTCCGTTTCGCCATTATTTCTACTTTCACCACAAATGTACCTATAAATGTAACTATCACTGCAATTATCGATATCACTTACCATGGAAGTAGCGATAGAGATTTGAGACTGAAGATAACTCTCAATGCACCTATTAATATGATTATTCCAACTAGATTGAGTATCGTTATTAGAGCAGGTATCTTCACTCGTAGATTTATTATGCAGATAACTAGAATCCCAAAAACAACTTTCTAGTTCACTCAGAAACAAATGATTGTTGTCAATCTCAAAAATTTGATTTTCACTATCAAAATATATCAAATAACTGTCTCCATTTCTATCCTTAACCAAAAAGTTGGAGTGGAGACTAAATTCCGAGTGTCTTTGGCGCCGAATAAACGATCAACATTACTGTAACTAGAACCGTCACGACCCCCACAACTCTGAATATTTTTAGTTGTATCTTTTCTATTCGAATCTTCAATTTCACCGGTATTTTCAATAGGACCAAGACTGTCCATTGATTTATTTAGCCCGCACCAGCGCTCTAACTCCTTCTTAAACAACATCGAATTAAACCACCACCTTTCCATAGAGTTTTCTTGGCCCCCTATTTGTATGAAACTATAATAGATGAATAGTCATTCGATCAAAAATTCTTTATTTGAATATCTTCTTTCCTATTAGACTAAACATAGAAACCCAATCGCTAGCATTGTTTATTAACTAATAATAAAAAAAAAAAAAAGGTAATAGGTGTGAGTATTGAAAAAAAAATTATCTTTTTGGAAATCCGGAGTAATACTTCACTATACACTACTATACACTATATATGAATATGATATGAGGGAATCTCTTGTCATTATAAATACAATGATAAAGAGCGCTTTTTCTTATGTCGTATCAAATTCGCATCGAAAAAAAAAAAAAATCTTTTAGAAATCATTTTTTCGTCAAATTTCGCCTAATAACGTAATAATTTCAGGTTCTATTCCACCAATATGGAAAGAAAAGGACAATATACAGGATGGGTATAAAGAATTGTGATACTTGGCTTGATTCAGGAAAACTTCAGGATATAAAAGAATAGACCAATCCCAAAGATCTGTAGATTAATTGTGGATTCAAGACAACAATAGAAAGATTTGAGCGCTTAGATTTTTTATTTCAAATCTTCTATATCTAGACTATATCTAGATAAGTATGTATTAATATTAAAATATTAAAATTATTAAAATTTATTATTAAATATAAAATATATTATTAAATTATTAAAAAAAATTTAAAAAAAAAAAATAAAAGAATCTTTGTATTCGGCTCAATCCTTTTAGGAAAAGATTGGGCCGAGTTTAATTGCAATTCAACTAAGATAACAAAAAAGTAATTACAAAGTATCCACTGCTTTAAAATTAAATCTGATCTCCTTCCATACCTCACAAGCAGCCGCCAGTTCAGGACTCCATTTGCTAGCCTCACGGATAATTTCATTACCCTCAACAGCAAGATCGCGCCCTTCATTACGAGCTTGTACACATGCTTCTAGAGCTACTCGATTCGCTACGGCACCTGGCGCATTACCCCAAGGGTGTCCTATAGTTCCTCCACCAAACTGCAGTACAGAATCATCCCCAAAGATCTCGGTCAGAGCGGGCATATGCCAAACGTGAATACCCCCTGAAGCCACCGGCAGAACACCTGGTAGAGAGACCCAATCTTGAGTAAAATAAATACCGCGACTTCGATCTTTTTCAATAAAATCATCACGCAGTAAATCAACAAAGCCCAAAGTGATGTCTCTTTCCCCTTCAAGTTTACCTACTACGGTACCCGCGTGAATATGATCTCCACCAGACATACGTAACGCTTTAGCTAGTACGCGGAAGTGCATGCCATGATTCTTCTGTCTATCAATAACTGCGTGCATTGCACGGTGGATGTGAAGAAGTAGGCCATTATCTCGGCAATAATGAGCCAAGCTCGTATTTGCAGTGAATCCCCCTGTTAAGTAATCATGCATTACGATAGGAACTCCCAATTTCTAGCAAAATATAGCTCTTTTGTACATTTCTTCGCATGTACCTGCAGTAGCATTCAAGTAATGCCCTTTGATTTCGCCGGTTTCAGCCTGTGATTTAAAAATAGCTTCGGCACAAAACAAGAAACGATCTCTCCAACGCATAAACGGTTGGGAGTTCACGTTTTCATCATCTTTGGTAAAATCAAGTCCACCACGAAGACATTCATAAACCGCCCTACCATAGTTTTTAGCTGATAACCCCAATTTTGGTTTAATAGTACATCCCAACAGGGGACGACCATATTTGTTCAATTTATCTCTCTCAACCTGGATGCCATGCGGCGGGCCTTGGAAGGTTTTAATATAAGCCGGAGGGATTCGCAAATCTTCCAGACGTAGAGCGCGCAAGGCTTTGAACCCAAATACATTACCTACAATGGAAGTAAGCATGTTAGTAACAGAACCTTCTTCAAAAAGGTCTAAAGGGTAAGCTACATAAGCAATATATTGATCTTCTTCTCCAGGAACGGCCTCGATGTGGTAGCATCGCCCTTTGTAACGATCAAGGCTGGTAAGTCCATCGGTCCAAACAGTTGTCCATGTACCAGTAGAAGATTCGGCAGCTACCGCGGCCCCTGCTTCTTCAGGTGGAACTCCGGGTTGAGGAGTTACTCGGAATGCTGCCAAGATATCAGTATCTTTTGTTTCGTATTCAGGAGTATAATAAGTCAATTTGTACTCTTTAACGCCGGCTTTGAATCCAACACTTGCTTTAGTCTCTGTTTGTGGTGACATAAATCCCTCCCTACAACTCATGAATTAAGAATTCTCACAACACCAAGCCCCACCCGACACGAAATGCCGCTAATGAACCCTTTCATAGACATAGAAAAAATCTACAAAAATCCCACCCCCAAATATTATCAACAAATCAATATTTGATTATTAGACCATGCGATTTGCCAAATACATCATTATTGTATACTCTTTCATATATATATCGCAACCCAATTTTTTCCCCTTTGGAATAGAAAAGAACTAACTAATAAGAAATTCCTCCTTGAGAGCGGTATATGTTGTATATGTAAATCCTAGATGTGGAAATGTACGGAATTCGTCTATGAAAAGGTATAAAACGAAAAAAATAAATAGGATAGGTGTAAATCGATATGCCGAAATACAAAAAAGCCAATGGACTAGAAATAATGAATCGTAATGGAAATAGAGTTCAGGTCCGAATCCCATATAATATAAATGGGATTGTCTATCCCACCCCCCGCCCAATTAACCGATTCACGTGCTTCGTATTCGTTTTGAATCAGACTTTCGCAACAGTTTGCATTCCCCGATTCCAAATTTGCGACAAAAATCCGTACATACCTATTTTGATTACGCCCTGGATGAAAGAACCCCTGCAGGCGTCTTGTTATCCGAGGGAATAACGAGACCGGAAGTTAAAATTCGTCCCAGAGTCGCCCAACAACTGAAAGATCCCAACCAAATACTTCCATTCCTCGCATTCAAGACAATCCGAACTAGCACAGCTATGAATCGCTGAACTCAAAACAAAGCACGTGAATTAGGTTGCCCAAGGGTTGGTACCATTTAACTATCGAATCCAATTCACTCCTTTCCTTATTCAAAGAGTCGATTTTTAAATATTTTTTACAATATCAAGTGGATGAATAAGAATCTTGAGAAAGTCTTTCATTTGTCTATAATGATAGACAATCCCATTTATATTATATGGGATTCGGACCTGAACTCTATTTCCATTACGATTCATTATTTCTAGTCCATTGGCTTTTTTTTGTATTTCGGCATATCGATTTACACCTATCCTATTTATTTTTTTTTCGTTTTATACCTTTTCATAGACGAATTCCGTACATTTCCACATCTAGGATTTACATATACAACATATACCGCTCTCAAGGAGGAATTTCTTATTAGTTAGTTCTTTCTATTCCAAAGGGGAAAAAATTGGGTTGCGATATATATATGAAAGAGTATACAATAATGATGTATTTGGCAAATCGCATGGTCTAATAATCAAATATTCAGATTAGTTGATAATATTAGTTGGGAATTTTGTGAAAGATTTCTATGTCTATGAAAGGGTTCATTAACAGCTAATTCGTGTCGAGTAGACCTTGGTGTTGTGAGAATTCTTAATTCATGAGTTGTAGGGAGGGATTTATGTCACCACAAACAGAGACTAAAGCAAGTGTTGGATTCAAAGCCGGCGTTAAAGAGTACAAATTGACTTATTATACTCCTGAATACGAAACAAAAGATACTGATATCTTGGCAGCATTCCGAGTAACTCCTCAACCCGGAGTTCCACCTGAAGAAGCAGGGGGCCGCGGTAGCTGCCGAATCTTCTACTGGTACATGGACAACTGTTTGGACCGATGGACTTACCAGCCTTGATCGTTACAAAGGGCGATGCTACCACATCGAGGCCGTTCCTGGAGAAGAAGATCAATATATTGCTTATGTAGCTTACCCTTTAGACCTTTTTGAAGAAGGTTCTGTTACTAACATGCTTACTTCCATTGTAGGTAATGTATTTGGGTTCAAAGCCTTGCGCGCTCTACGTCTGGAAGATTTGCGAATCCCTCCGGCTTATATTAAAACCTTCCAAGGCCCGCCGCATGGCATCCAGGTTGAGAGAGATAAATTGAACAAATATGGTCGTCCCCTGTTGGGATGTACTATTAAACCAAAATTGGGGTTATCAGCTAAAAACTATGGTAGGGCGGTTTATGAATGTCTTCGTGGTGGACTTGATTTTACCAAAGATGATGAAAACGTGAACTCCCAACCGTTTATGCGTTGGAGAGATCGTTTCTTGTTTTGTGCCGAAGCTATTTTTAAATCACAGGCTGAAACCGGCGAAATCAAAGGGCATTACTTGAATGCTACTGCAGGTACATGCGAAGAAATGTACAAAAGAGCTATATTTGCTAGAGAATTGGGAGTTCCTATCGTAATGCATGATTACTTAACAGGGGATTCACTGCAAATACGAGCTTGGCTCATTATTGCCGAGATAATGGCCTACTTCTTCACATCCACCGTGCAATGCACGCAGTTATTGATAGACAGAAGAATCATGGCATGCACTTCCGCGTACTAGCTAAAGCGTTACGTATGTCTGGTGGAGATCATATTCACGCGGGTACCGTAGTAGGTAAACTTGAAGGGGAAAGAGACATCACTTTGGGCTTTGTTGATTTACTGCGTGATGATTTTATTGAAAAAAACGAAGTCGCGGTATTTATTTTACTCAAGATTGGGCTCTCTACCAGGTGTTCTGCCGGTGGCTTCAGGGGGTATTCACGTTTGGCATATGCCCGCTCTGACCGAGATCTTTGGGGATGATTCTGTACTGCAGTTTGGTGGAGGAACTATAGGACACCCTTGGGGTAATGCGCCAGGTGCCGTAGCGAATCGAGTAGCTCTAGAAGCATGTGTACAAGCTCGTAATGAAGGGCGCGATCTTGCTGTTGAGGGTAATGAAATTATCCGTGAGGCTAGCAAATGGAGTCCTGAACTGGCGGCTGCTTGTGAGGTATGGAAGGAGATCAGATTTAATTTTAAAGCAGTGGATACTTTGTAATTACTTTTTGTTATCTTAGTTGAATTGCAATTAAACTCGGCCCAATCTTTTCCTAAAAGGATTGAGCCGAATACAAAATTTTTTTTTTTTTTTTTTTTAATAATTTTAATAATTTAATAATATATTTTATATTTAATAATAAATTTTAATAATTTTAATATTTTAATATTAATACATACTTATCTAGATATAGTCTAGATATAGAAGATTTGAAATAAAAAATCTAAGGCTCAAATCTTTCTATTGTTGTCTTGAATCCACAATTAATCTACAGATCTTTGGGATTGGTCTATTCTTTTATATCCTGAAGTTTTCCTGAATCAAGCCAAGTATCACAATTCTTTATACCCATCCTGTATATTGTCCTTTTCTTTCCATATTGGTGGAATAGAACCTGAAATTATTACGTTATTAGGCGAAATTTGACGAAAAAAATGATTTCAAAAAAGATTTTTTTTTGTTTCGATGCGAATTTGATACGACATAAGAAAAAGCGCTCTTTATCATTGTATTTATAATGACAAGAGATTCCCTCATATCATATTCATATATAGTGTATAGTAGTGTATAGTGAAGTATTACTCCGGATTTCCAAAAAGATAATTTTTTTTTCAATACTCACACCTATTACCTTTTTCTTATTTTTATTATTAGTTAATAAACAATGCTAGCGATTGGGTTTCTATGTTTAGTCTAATAGGAAAGAAGATATTCAAATAAAGAATTTTTGATCGAATGACTATTCATCTATTATAGTTTCATACAAATAGGGGCAAGAAAACTCTATGGAAAGGTGGTGGTTTAATTCGATGTTGTTTAAGAAGGAGTTAGAGCGCTGGTGCGGGCTAAATAAATCAATGGACAGTCTTGGTCCTATTGAAAATACCGGTGAAATTGAAGATTCGAATAGAAAAGATACAACTAAAAATATTCAGAGTTGTGGGGTCGTGACGGTTCTAGTTACAGTAATGTTGATCGTTTATTCGGCGCCAAAGACACTCGGAATTTAGTCTCCACTCCAACTTTTTGGTTAAGGATAGAAATGGAGACAGTTATTTGATATATTTTGATAGTGAAAATCAATTTTTGAGATTGACAACAATCATTTGTTTCTGAGTGAACTAGAAAGTTGTTTTTGGGATTCTAGTTATCTGCATAATAAATCTACGAGTGAAGATACCTGCTCTAATAACGATACTCAATCTAGTTGGAATAATCATATTAATAGGTGCATTGAGAGTTATCTTCAGTCTCAAATCTCTATCGCTACTTCCATGGTAAGTGATATCGATAATTGCAGTGATAGTTACATTTATAGGTACATTTGTGGTGAAAGTAGAAATAATGGCGAAACGGAGGGTTCGGCGGGTATACGAACCCACGCGCAAGATAGTGATTTAACTCTAGAAGATAGTTTTAATGATATCGAAGATGGTTTTAATGATAGAGAAGATAGTTTTAGCGAAGATAGTTTTAGCGAAGATGATTTTAATGATATCGAAGATAGTTTTAGCGAAGATGATTTTAATGATATCGAAGATAGTTTTAGCGAAGATGATTTTAATGATTTCGAAGATAGTTTTAGCGAAGATGATTTTAATGATTTCGAAGATAGTTTTAGCGAAGATGATTTTAATGATTTCGAAGATAGTTTTAATGATATCGAGGCGCAAGATAGTGAGTTAATTCTAGAAGATAGTTTTAATGATATCGAAGATAGTTCTAATGATATCGAAGATAGGTCTAATGATATCGAAGATAGTTCTAATGATATTGAAGATAGTTCTAATGATATCGAAGATAGTTCTAATGATATCGAAGATAGGTCTAATGATATCGAAGATAGTTCTAATGATATTGAAGATAGTTCTAATGATATCGAAGATAGTTCTAATGATATCGAAGATAGGTCTAATGATATCGAAGATAGTTCTAATGATATTGAAGATAGTTCTAATGATATCGAAGATAGTTCTAATGATATTGAAGATAGTTCTAATGATATCGATGCGCAAGATAGTGATTTAACTCTAGAAGATAGTTTTATCGAAGATAGTTCTAATGATATTGAAGATAGGTCTAATGATATCGAAGATAGTTCTAATGATATCGAAGATAGGTCTAATGATATCGAAGATAGTTCTAATGATATTGAAGATAGTTCTAATGATATCGAAGATAGGTCTAATGATAACGGTGAAACTGACGACTCTAGCAAATATAGGCATTTGTGGGTTCAATGTGATAATTGTTATGGATTAAATTATAAGAAATATTTTAACACAAAATTGTATATTTGTGAACACTGTGAATGGCATTTGAAAATGAATAGTTCAGATAGACTAGATCTTTCGATCGATCCGGATACTTGGGATCCTATGGACGAAGACATGGTGTCTCTTGATCCCATTGAATTTCATGCAGAGGACGAACCACCTTATAAAGATCGTATTGATTCTTATCAAACAACGACGGGATTGCCCGAGGCTGTTCAAACAGGCATAGGCGAACTAAATGGCATTCCCGTAGCAGTTGGGGTTATGGATTTTTGAGTTTATGGGGGGCAGTATGGGGTCCGTAGTCGGGAAAAAATCACCCGTTTGATTGAATACGCTACCAACCAATTTCTACCCCTTATTATAGTGTGCTTCCGGGGGGGCGCGCATGCAAGAAGGAAGTGTGAGCTTGATGCAAATGGCTAAAATATCGTCTGTTTTATATGATTATCAATCAAATAAAAAGTTATTTTATGTATCAATCCTTGCATCTCCTACTACTGGCGGGGTGACGGCTAGTTTTGGTATGTTGGGTGATATCATTATTGCCGAACCCAATGCTTACATTGCGTTTGCGGGTAAAAGAGTAATTGAAGAAACATTGAAGATAATAGTACCCGAAGGTGTGCAAGAGACTGAATATTTATTCGAGAAGGGAGCATTCGACCTAATCGTACCACGTAATTTTTTAAAAAGTGTTCTGACTGAGTTATTAAAGCTCCACGTTTCTTTCCTTTGGCTAAAAACTAAAATAAAAACCAAATAGAGGGCTAAGTTCAATTATTTGTAGCAAAGAAGTAGTTAGTTTATTCGGAATTAAAGGAAATAGGAATTTTGTTTGGCGACCTAAGATCTAATTGTACAATACAAAGATGAAAAAATTGATTTATTTAGCTCTACGTTTTATTCTATATCCTCACTTAGATATAGATATATAGATACTTAGATCTATACTAAGGATTGAATATAGTTATAGTTAAATAATAATGAAAATTCTTAATTATAATTATTATAAGATATCTTTATTTATAAATAATAATAACAGGTACGAACAATAAATCGAGGTACCTTGGTCTACGAACCTTTCCCCCGCTTTTTTGTGTACTTTAGTAGGCCTAGTTTT
>JAHSUH010001530.1:0-12990 GCA_025388415.1 Cynanchum wilfordii
AATAAGGTAAATAAATCACATTACCTACAAAACAAGAAAAGAGAGATTAGTAAGGATAAAAGGAAATAAAATATAAGATTATTAAATAATGCTAATCTATTCAAAAATAAGGAAGAGAAAATGAATTAAATTAATTGAATGAAAGAAAGAAGAAAAAGAATGAAAGAATGATAAAGAAGAATGGAATGAAATGTATAAAATAGAAAGAAGGTTGAAAGAAATAAAAATGGAGAAGGAAATGAAAAGATTTAATAAGCATGCAAGATTAAATAGAAAAGGAAAAGAAATGGATAAGAAATGAATTCTGGAAATTAATTTGAAGAAGTGAAAATGAAGAGAAAATAATGTATGCTCTCGGGTAGTGCTAAAAACAGAGGAAAAAGCAGGGGAGAGTGAAATTCCAGTTCTGGAAATTTTGACAAAACAGAGGAAAATACAGAGATACACAATAATTAGCTACTGGAATTTTGAATAAAACAGAGGAATTAACCTTCATAACTACTGGATTTCTCTGCAAAACAGAGGAAAATGCTTGCTGGAATTTTTAGAATGACCAAAACAGATTGCAACTCACAAAATTCTGGGCACATTACAACAAAAGCAGTGAAGAAGACTCACTGAAATTTGACAAAAACAGAACAAAATATATAACAACTACTGGATTAAATATAAAGCAGTAGTGATGTAAAAATCTGCCACTGTACTGCCCAAAATTCCAGCAAAAACTGAACAAAAACAAGCATACCATAAATTTCTGGATTAAACTTTTCAGCAGCAGTGCAAACTAAATGTTACTGGACTGCCCAAAAATAATTTTGCTGAAAATGCAGTGTACAAAAACATACAAGATCATCTAGCTACTGGAAAATGAAAAACAAAAGAAATGAGATTACATACAACTAATGTATCTAATGCCCTAATTACAATACCATGCAAAATGAATTTACAAAGAAACTATATGTTAATCTACTGGAAAATGTAAATACATTATATATATGTCAATCAATCTGGTAAACTGTATGCAAGAAGGACTGCTGGACGAAATTTAAACCAAAGAAAATTCAGCATGCAAACAAGGACTGAATCTGGAAGAAATTTGTAATTTACCAAAACTGTACATAAATACAATTATATATGAACTACTGGAAACTACAAGGTGGTAAAATATTCATACATAAATATATCATGCAGAAACATGCAGAAATTGAGCGCGTGTTGACTCCGGCCGTGTTCTTCCTTCTGTATGGCCGTGTTCTTGAACCGAGCGCGTGTTCACTAGCTTGGAAGGGCGTGTTCAATGGCTTGTCAGGGCGTGTTCTTGGACTGAGCACGTGTTCCTGGGCTGGTTTTGTGCATCTTTCCAGAAATTGCATATTTAGTCCCTGAACTTTGCTCTTTTAATCAATTTACTCCACAAACTTCCCGAAAACAGAATTATCACAATTAAGTGCACAATTAACATATTTATCTCAATTTACTCTAATAAACCTCAACAATTATGCACAAATACCCTTCCAAAACATTACCAAATTTAGCGTTATCAGTATTTGTGCATAATTTTTGAGGATTATTAGAGTAAATTGAGATAAATATGTTAATTGTGCACTTAAATGTGATATTTCTATTTTCAGGAAGTTTGTGGAGCTAATTCATCAAAAGAGCAAAGTTCAGGGACTAAATATGTAATTTCCGGAGCCGAACACACCCAGCCAAGAGGCTGAACACGCCCAGCCAAGAAGAGGAACCCGCCCGTGTTCCGTTTGATCGACCACAGTGCGAACCCAACACGGCAACACGGGCTCAGCCATGAACACGGCTTCCAACACGGCTTCCAACACGCCCGTGTTGCGTATCACCAACACGGGAGGAAACACGGTCGAAACACGGGCGTGACAGCCGTGTCTCGCATATCCAACACGGGCACAACACGGGTGCAACACGCCCGTGTTGATCCAAATTTCCAGATTCTATTTTGTAAAATTACAATTTTACCCCTGTTTTGGTTATCTATAAATATTGGGATTTTTACCATTATTTAGAGTTAGCTTTTGAGTTAGATTTTAGGTTAGCTTGAAGGTTGGATTAAGGTTTTGATTAGATTAAATTGCTAAGTAATTCTAAAGGTTTGGTAGAACTTAGAGAGAGATCTATACTTTGATTTTCCAATTTTCTTAGAGATTACTCTCTACTTGTTGTAGTATTGAGTATCTTGGGATTAATTTGGTAGGTTTGCCTCAATCCGTAAGGAGATCTACTAAATATATTCTAGGGTATTTGGGCTACACAAATTGAAGATCCAAGTTGAAGAAGCAAAGAAGAATCAAGAGAAGGAGTTGAAGAGGAAGAAGGTTTAATGTCTATGTTTCACTTTCCCCTTTTCTTCTATTATTCCTTGTTATTCCTTGTAATTAGTTAACCAACCTTAGGAATTCTTATTTCTACATTTCTTATAGGTAGATTTGGTTGGTTTTATTTTACAAATTACTTGAGATATTGTGATGTTCTTGGATGGAATGATTGTGGTTTTATTAATTCGAATTGCAATTTCATTGATGACTTTAGATCTGAATTTTATCTTTAGTACAAGCTTTGATTGAGATTGTGGTTCGGATTAACACTAATTGTTAGGCCGGACCAGGATATACGATTAGTGCCAAGTTGATGTGATTAGTTTCCAATTGATGGACCGGACCAGGATGATTGATGGGAGATTTGATCTTGTCAACATTCAAGTGTTCTTAATCTAGGAATTTCTTGCCACGATCCGTATGGAAGAGATTCTACTTTAGACTTGAATTTGGTGGAGCTATGATACTAGATCCAAGATTATCCTATACTTGGTATTTTGTATCCTCTTATCTCACCTATATTTTACTAAGAATTCCTCCCAACCTTTTTACTTGCTTTATTCCTTACATTGTTCTTTAATTTGCTTTCTAGGATATAGACTTCAATCTTATCATTCTTGATATTGGTTGATTTACTTGTTGAATGATCCTTATTCACAAATCATATTCATAATTAGTTTGATTATATTTTCCACACTAGAATTTAATAGAAGTCTTAGGGAAAAACGATTTTTATAAATTTAAAATCCGAATATCACCTTATTTACTAAACTATTTCGATAGGTGCTCTGCCTAATTGAGTTATTTTATTAGTGACAAACCTATTTTAATCTTAGAGATTCCTATTATTTTTAGTATTATTTATTCGATTATTTATATTATTTATATATAACTCAAATTACACATCGGAGACCCTTACAATTCTCAAGTTAGATGCACAGATGCATATTTTACTTTACATCCGCATTTTTAATGCGGAAGAGCTACTTACGAGGTACTAGTATGTGAATCTTCTATACTTTTTGAGCATCATGAAAAGTCTATTTCTTTAAGGCTTGGTGGATATGATCATGATTTGAGTATGAAGCGAGTAGAATTGTCCTTAAAATCTATTTGGGACCATATCACTGTGTATCATTCTGTTCATCTTAGAAGGTTAAAAGCTTTTGTTTCTCATTCCGAGCTTCATTGTTTACATGTTATGCTTGCATGCTATTAATTAATGTCATAGATATAAATAAGTTATCACATGTTTTTAGACGTATTCCTGTGGACATGATTAGAATATTCGCTTTGAACTGCTAAGGAATATGCTACTAACACTCGTGAAGGTGTTTTGAGACATAACATCATTAGAGTTGCTAGATTTCTTGGTATAGATATCGCAACCGCAACTCTCATTATGGAAAGCACATCTACTACACCTGTGACCATCATTACCCTCTGGAACATGGACATACATACAAGTTGAGGGTATATGGACATTTGCTGAGGATGAGGTTCCACCATATGAACCTCTGCACCACCACACCGCCACATCATTTCTATTCCAAGCCACTGCCGCAACCACTAGATACCTAGTTTTTCTTCTTTCCCCCTTTCCTTGTTTTCGCTTTTTTTTTTTTGTCTTTTTGCTTTGCTTTCTTGTTGGTGTTTTCTATTTTAGGATATTACTTAGTCTTGGGCATCTATCGTATCTGCTTTGTTTTATTGTGTTAATAGATGTTTCGGATTAAGTGTGGGGTATTCGTTTTTCACCTACCTTCAACATTGAGGACAATGTTCATTTTAAGTGTGGGGTAGGGTGAGCTTTTCTGGGCCAAATTTTTCAAAATTTTCTCGAATTTCCTAGCAATTTCAAACTTTTGTGCTACTTAAGAAAAATTTTTAAGCTTTTGAAGTATGATTTACTCCGCCTATGATAAAAACTACTTGTTTGATTGTAAGAATCTTGAGGATTGAGTTTGATTTATTCATAGGAACTTGATGCTAGTCTAGTTGTAGGAAATCCCTGTTATTTTGAGCACATCTATTTTGACAAAATTGTTTGATTAGTGGATTAATTTTGGACTTTTAGTTAAATAGTGTTAGACCATCCGGATGTTGTGATAGCTGTTATGGTGAGTGGATAGGGGTTTGAGAAGCATGCCACTAGTTTATTTTTCTGTTATTTATTTTAATAAGGGTAGTTTGCAAGTGTTCTTTGCTACTTAGAAATCACTCCTAAAGGGAATTGAATGCCCGGTGCCCAAAGGTCTTTGAGGTTTGGGAGCCACCGGAGTGAGACCTGCTACAAGGGTAGTTAAAGTTAACATGGTTAAGTAAATGCTTATACCCACTGCATTGAAAAGAAAAAAATATATATATATATGTTTGAAAAAAAAAGAGTATATATAAAAAAAAAAAAAAAGAGAGAGTAATAAGTGTGGCATTGTGACTTGATCCATAGATGGTTAATTATAATTAGCTGTTGTGACGTCTAAGTGATCAACATACTATCGTTCTACTAGTTTGAAGGGAAGTCTATTGTTTGGATGATAAGTCGATTAGAACACACACTACACCCATGGAGATTCTATGATTAGATGTGTGTTGATTTAATATGGATATTTTGAATTATTTCTTCTTGATTTGCACATGATACATTTGATGAGGCATTAGGAGTAATTCACTCTTTGATAGTCCATTCCGATTTTTTGAACAAGTTTGAATTGTTAAGATTCTGTGAACACCTTCTGTGCTTAATTGATGAACATGATTAGTTGAGTCACACGTGTTTTCTTGGATATATTTAGTAGTTTGCTTGAGGACAAGCAAAAGATTAAGTGTGGGGTATTTGATAACTCGATTTTATATCGTGCTTTTATACATTAATTGTGTTCAATTCGAGTTAATTATGGAGTTAATTGGATTTAATTGAATGGAAATTACGCAAATTCTTTCTGTTTTTGATTTCGAAGTTTCGGGGACCAAAATTGAAGAAAGGAAGAAATCAGGGAGTAAAAGTGCAATTTTTGGAAAAAAAAGCCAGCACGGGCGTGTTCCTGCCCGTGTTGCTGGCCCTGTTGGAGACACGCGACATGGGAGTGTTCAAGGCAATTTTTGCGCAATTCAATGTCCCACATGTAAATTTTACCTCTTTTCAACTCTATTTCACTCTTATAAATAGATACACTCCTCCAGTTGTTGAAGTACACCGGAATCACTCACAACATGAGCATTTCTGAGTTCCTAGCCAATAGGAATTTCGTTATAAGCTCCAATCGAGTTTTCGGTTTTCATTATTTTTCTTTCTTCTCGAGTGTAGGGGTTGAACCTCGACCGTAAGGAATATCCCTATAGTTTAGTTGAGAGGAAGTGATCTCTGAAGATCTTTAGAGTGAGATAAGGATCCGGAGTACAAGTCTCGGCGAGGTCTGGAGGATTAAGCCAGTCCGTGGAAGTAGTGAGAGCAACACGACAACTTTCTCTTTTCTTTTCTTTTCGTTCTTGTATTTCTTTTCCTATATATGTTATGATTCTGTGTCCTAAGATACTCTTTATTTTGATTGATTGATTAATGATTTATATATTTTCGAAAAGGATACGTTTTAATTTACATTATGAATTGCTTATTGTCTTATGCTTTCAATCTGATTCTCATATTGAGATAATGCTATGAAGCTTAGATTGATGCATGATACTACAATAGTTAATTAAATTGACGATTTGTTAATGAATCCCGATCGTTGGAGATTTAATGAGTTGCCAGATTATGACTAATAACTTACAGCGACAGTACCGACGTTAGGCATCCTAATAAGCTTTGGTTTGGAATTAATGCAAATCTTAAGGTTATGTTATTAAATTGACGCCTTAATAACTAATCTAAAAAGGTTTAGGATTACTTACAACGACCAGTATTGAGGTAATCATTCTAGACAACTCGGGTATGGTAGTAAGATAATTCGAATTCATAATTTCCTTAGATCTGCTTGCAAGCTACACATTCAAACATTGTTCAAATTAATTAATCATACGTACTTCATTAGAGATCTTAGTTAATTATTTTCCATTCTTGTTTTAAATATTCTTCAAACAAACATATCCGAATTGAATGGACACATAGGACTAATTCCTTGAACTTTAAAGATTGTCATAATTGATAGAAGCTAACCAGCCGTCACCAACGTTCCCGTGGATACGATATTTATAAATTTAAAATCGTGGTACTCCCGTGTTACTATCTACATGCGATAGGTACTCTGCCTTAGTTGTGTTTGATTTTGTGACACTGTTTTGTGAGATTATTTGCTTTATATGATACTATATTTTCCTCACTCAAAACACACACCAAGGCCTTTTGATCTAAATTGCTAAGCTAACTACATTAGTGGAGAGGGGTTATCAATTCAACTTTTGAGAACACAAATTGGATCTTATGAATGCTTTTTGACTTGATCTAGGAGTAAGGAGTTGATAGGAAAGGACTATTCACACACACTTGAGTAGCATTCGAAACTATATTTTGTTAGCTTCTTAATACTTGAGGAAATTGGTTTGTGAACATGTTTAAAGTGATTATTCATGATTTATTGATTTGAGAGCATGACCCCTATTTTCACTACACTATGATAAGGTGATTCTGTATTGTTGTGTGTTTAGTAAGATTCCTCATTTTGTTAAGTTGATGTTGTGCCTTTTGTATTTCGTTGATTGCTTTGAGACATCACTCTGGATGAGTAATGTATTAAGTTTGGGGGGTTGATAACTCTACTTTTTGTAGGGTTATTGCTATTTCTTAAGCTTAATTTGATTTAAAGATGAGTGATATTACTTTTATTTTGGGTAATTTTGTGTCGATTTCTATTAATTCTTGTGTGATTATTTTATTTAGGGAAACGACTGAAATTTAAGGAAAACAAGTGAAATCAGGGACTGAATTGAAAATGAAACAAGATTGAGGGACTTAATGCAAAAGTGAATTACAAGGAGTTTGGGCCATACAAATTGTAAGGGGCCAAAGAAATTGATTGGGCTGATATGTGAAAATGAAGAAAACAGGAAGGAAGTAAAGGAAAAGAAGCCCAATTAGTCCATGAAATTGAAGAAAGAAAAAGTCAAGAAGAGCTTATCTGGAGGCTGAATTGACTTGGCTTAGGGATTAACGGAATTGGAAAAAGAAGTGGAGAATAATTCAGTGAGTGAAAAAAAAGAAAAAATTGGGCAGTAAGAGAGTTGTGGCTAACATTTCGGGAGTCAGTAAGATGTGAGCTTCATTGATAAAGAGTGAAGATTTTTCCGAAAAGAAGAGAAGGGCGGTACTGGACAGTACGAGAGAGAGAGAACATGAGAAATTCTGTAAATTGATGAGTCTTGAGAACGAAGGGGAAATCGGGATATGAGGGATCAAACATTACGGAAGACATTCTGTAATTTACTGAATCCAGGAAGAGAGCTGAACACACATACAGAGAAATTAAGAGAATTACAGATGACACTCTGTAATTCGACTGAATTTCTGTGCTGGTAAGTTTCACGAGAGTGAAGAAGAATTTTTACAGAAGACAGTCTATAACCAATCACTTCTTAGCGAGAGCATCGAGAGAAGAACGAAGAGAAGACATTCTCAAGTTCAAGATCGAAGTAACCCGATTGAATTCAAGAAGTTGTGGTGTTGAACAATCAACATAGGGGAGATTTCAAAGCTTTCAATTTAAGAAATTAGTTTGAATGCTTGTTACTTTCTCGTTGACATCTCTGTAATCATTTATTTTATTCGGCTGAATTTAGAGAATGATTATGGAATCTGTTTTGTTGGGTTTTGAATATGGAATTATGAGCTAAATTTCCATAAACTAGGCTAGTTGGAACTTGTTATGTAAACTCTTGATTTGTGGGTATTGAAGCTATATATTGTTTGGCAATTATCTCAAGTGTTCATCAATTGAATTTCTACTATTGGTTAAATATCTTTGGTTGATAAATGAGTTAAGGCTTGGATATGAAAGGATTAAAGTTTAACGGACACAACACTTGATTGGTGCTTGGTTGAATTTTGTGAATTCGACTTTGTAGTTGTATTGATATATATAATTACCTTGCATAATCCGTTAGAGAATTTTGGATGTTTACTGTTAAGTCCTAATTTATAAACTGCATAGACGTATGAGTTTATTGTTGTGGACTGAAATTATGTGATGTTGAAAAATGTGCATATGTTTTGAGAAATTTTAGATTAATTGCTGCAGCATTGCTATAGCATCAGTACAACATTGGCCATCTTTAATACATAACAGGGGAAAACTAGTCTAGTACTGATAACGCTAAATTTGATAATGTTTTTGAAGGGTAATTGTGCATAATTGTTGAGGTTTAATAGAGTAAATTGAGATAAATTTGCCAATTGTGTACTTAATTGTGATATTTCTGTTTTCGGGAAGTTTGTGTAGCTAATTGATCAAAAGAGCGAAGTTTAGGGACTAAATATGCAATTTCTAGAAAGATATACACACCCAGTCCAGGAACACGCGCTCGGACGATGAACACGCCCTTCAGGAAGACCCAACACACCCTGCCAAGCTATAGAACACGGGTTCGGTCTCTGAACACGCCCAACAAGAAGGAAGAACACGGCCATAGAGCCGGATAAAAACCGTCACCGAGGGCGTGTTGCTTATACCACTGAGCCCGTGTTGATGCACTCGTTTCGAGTTTTTAGAGAATTCTATGTAAAATGACTAATTTACCCCTGTTTTCAGTTATCTATAAATATTGGGATTTCCAGCAGAGTTTAGGATGGCTAGTGATTGGAAGGGTTATGCTATCAAAGTAATTTTGTAATTTTTGTTTAGTTTTTTGAATTAGATCTACACTTTGTTATTTTCTATTCTTTGAGATCTCTTTCACTTGTTGTAAGTTGTAAGAATCTCTTGTGAGTCTTTGTGTGAAGTTGCCTCGAATTGTAAGGAATTTCCTTGGAGTTTTGCAAGAGAGGAATCAACTCTATCAACTTGAAGATTTGAAGAAGAACAAGAAGTTTGACAAAGAGGGAGTTGAAGAGGTTACTCTTCTTCTTTTATTTGTTATAATTTCTATCTTCTCTCTACATTTCTTTTAGGTAGAAATGGTTGGTATTATTCTACAATTACTTTGGGCATTTCTTGGATTTTCATGGATGATTGTTGTAGTTTTATTAATTCGAATTGGAATTTCTATCTTAGCTTTGGATCTGAATTTTATCTTTAGTTTGAGCTTTGATTTGGAATTGTGGTTTCGGATTAACACTAATTGTTAGGCCGGAACCGGGATATACGATTAGTGCCAAGTTGATGTGATTAGGTTTCCTATTGATGGACCGGAACCAGGATGATTGATATGAGATTTGATCTTGTCAACATTCAAGTGTTCTTAATCTAGGAATTTCTTGCCACGATCCGTATGGAGGAAATTCTACTTTAGACTTGAATTTGGTGAGATTATGATAGTTAATTCATGATTAATCTTGCCCTTAGTAGTTTGTATCCTTCATTTCACCTTTGATTTTCCCTTGAGTTTCTACCATCCATATTACTTGCTTTCCATCTACTTTGCTTTACTTTACTTTGCTTTTTAGGAAATTAGAATTCAATCCTATCATTCTTGATAAAGGTTGGATTACTTGATGATTGATTCATACTTCCAAATCATATTCATAATTGATTTAATTATATTTTCCACACTAAAAATTAATAGACGTCTTGTTGAAAACGATTTTATAAATATTAAAATCTGAATACTACCTTTATTTACTAAACTATTTCGATAGGTTCTCTGCCTAGTTGAGTTTATTATCTTAGTGACAATTCTATTTTAATCTTGAGAATTCCTATTATTTTTAGTACTATTTTATTTAATTATTTATATTATTTTTATATATAATATAACTCACATCAATTACTCAATTAACTTGATATATTCTTGCTCCGATTGTCTGCGTTCCGTTTGTTCTGTTCACGGTGTTCTACAAATAGTTTTTCTGTTTTTGTTATTTTTTTAATTGTTTAATTGCATTTACTTTTCGAGTAGATTTAGTCAACAAACCATCTATTTGATTTATTTTTAATCCACACTTTATTACGTACATTTCACAGTATTTCCTAAGTAATCCCTGTGGGATCGATATTTGGTACTTAAGTACTATATTACTTGTTGACAATGTATGCTTGCACTCGTGTTCCATATTTTGCACAAAAGAGACCCAACCATAGGAGATTTAACAAACTGCCGGATTAGGTCTAATAACTTGCGACAACCATACTAAAGTTAGGCAACCTAATAATCTCGAGTTCATAATCAATGCAAACCTTAAGATTAACTTATTAAATTGACGACTTAATAACTAATCTATAAAGGTTTTAGATTACTTGCGACAACCATATTGAGGTAATCACATTAGATAACTCGGGTATAGTAGTAAGATGATTTGAATTCATAATTGTCTTAGATCCGTTTGCAAACTGAACTATCGAACCATTGTTCACCTTAATTAATCATACGTACCTCCTTAGAGATCTTAGTTAATAGTTTTCCATTCTTATTTTTATTATTCTTTAAACCAACATACTTGAATGGACACCTAGGACTAATTCCCTGAACTTTAAAGATTATCATAATTGGTAGAAACTAACTAGCCGTCACCAACGTTCCCGAGGATACGATATTTATAAATATAAAATTGTGGTACTTCCGTGTTACTATCTGCATGTGATAGGTACTCTGCCTTAGTTGTGTTTGATTATGTGACATTGTTTTGTGAGTCTATTTGCCTTATTTGATATTTATTTATACTCACTCAAAACACATACCAGGTACTATGTTTAGATGATTGAAGATTAGTGACAACCTTAATTATATTTATTCTTATTTCATTAATTTTATCATTATTTCACTCATTTATTTATTAATTTTTATATCACTTTGCATCATCGGATTTTTGGCGCCGTTGCCGGGAAGTCTTATTAATTGATTCATAAATTTTTCCTCCTAATTCTTATAATTTTGAGGAGATTTTTATGGTAACGGTGTAGATCTTATAATACTTCAACTATTTCATGTTTTGTTTGATGAAATCAATCTTTAGTTTCCGTTAATTTTCTTGTCTATTTCTTGGATAATCTTTGATCTTCTTGATAGATCTTGAATTTTTTCTATTCATTGATTGATTTGATTCATTAGTTGAGATATTTTGATCTCTTGATTAGCTATTTTCAATTTTTAGTTGAGTAGATTAACTTTGATCTTATGATGTTCTTGTTCTTATTTTAGAGCTTGTTAGAATTTTATGTTATTAGAGACTTGTTTCTATTGTTTTCTTTCATTTCATGTTCTTAGGATTTCCTTTATTTAGACCATAAATTCTGGTTAGCTTATAGTTTAGATGATTTTAGTATAATGATGTTAGATTTAGTTAGAATTTTTTTTAGTTTAGATCCTTTAGGTTAACTCTTCCTTAAGAATTTTGGTTAGAATATGGTTTTGATACTTTAGATTTAGGTTAACTTTAGTTGATTTAGATTAGTTAGCTTAGTTATTTCCGTGCCTTAGATTAGGTTAGATTATGGTTCTTTTGTCCTTGTTCTTAGGATATCATTTAGATCCTTTAGTTTAGTTTCTTGGTTTAGTCCTATGTTTTTGGATTATCTCTTTGATTCATGCCTTATGACATTTTTCTATCTTAGAACTTTCTTTAAGATTCTATCTTGAATTTTAGGTATATTGGTAGAATAGTATAGTTTATTTTCTTTGCTTAGCTTTAGTTTCATTACTTGGAATATACTTAGAACTGCATTACTTTATTTTAGAACTACATTTTTAGGATTTTATTTAGTGTTCGTAAGTTCCTTAGATAATATGTTAGTTTAGTTTTTAATTTAATTAAGAGATTAAGGTAGCATTCTTAGAAATTAATTCTAAGAAATGCTAGATGATGACCAACATTTGCTTTCAATTTCATTTTACATTCCAGTAGTTAGATAGCATTTCATTTCTGTAAATTGCAATCCAGTATCTATACTGCATTTTGGTTGATTATTTGCATGTAGATTGTTTACATGATAAATACTTTGCAGTTACTGCATGGTTTTTGTGTAAATTACATTTGCATGACAGTAGGAATATTTACTCGAGTTGCACACTTTCGTTTGCATGAATTTGCATGACTTTCTATGTAAAATGAATTTGAATATTTTGTTTGTACATAAAAAGTTTGCATCATGGCTTTTATGGAATTTAGATATTATGCATGATAGTTAGGTGTTTTTATGCTATTTAAGCAGGTTATATGAATTGCATGGAATTAGTATAGATAGTATACTGTATATATATTAGCACTCGTTTCTCGGAATACAACAGAGGTGTTAAACTATCTCTTGAATTATATCTGTTATAGTTTAGGATATATGAAGAATACACAACTTAATAAATTGCAAAATAGATCATAATATTTAAATACCTAAATAAGGCCCTAAACTTCATAAAATTACAAGATCATCTTTGTCAATTCGATCACGGGTATGACACCCAAATTTTAAATAATTGCAAAACTTGAAATTAATCATTACAAATTTATTTTAAATGTATTTCCGTGCACATATCATAGGTTTCTTGTCAGCACACACGGGCC
>JAHSUH010001531.1:0-171521 GCA_025388415.1 Cynanchum wilfordii
AGAATAATTACCTTAATACTGGTCGTTGTAAGTAATCCTAAACCTTTTTAGATTAGTTATTAAGGCGTCAATTTA
Source organism: Cynanchum wilfordii (assembly GCA_025388415.1). Taxonomy (NCBI): domain Eukaryota; kingdom Viridiplantae; phylum Streptophyta; class Magnoliopsida; order Gentianales; family Apocynaceae; genus Cynanchum; species Cynanchum wilfordii. The sequence goes on from JAHSUH010001531.1 coordinate 76, forward strand.
ATAACATAACCTTAAGATTTGCATTAATTCCAAACCTAAGATTATTAGGATGTCTAACTTCAGTACGGTCGTTGTAAGTTATTAGTCCTAATCTGGCAACTCATTAAATCTCCTACGATCGGGTTTCATTAACAAATCGTTAATTTAATTAACTATTGTAGTATCATGCATCAACCTAAGTTTCACAAAGCATAAACTCAATAAGAGAATTAAATCGAAAGCGTAAAACAATATGCAATTCATAATGTATATTAAAACATATCCTTCCCGGGAATATATAAATCATTAATCAATCAATCAAAATAAAGAGTATCTTAGGACACAGAATCATAACATATAAAGGAAAAGTAATACAAGAACGAAAAGAAAAGGGAAGAGAAAGTAGTCGTGTTGCTCTCACTGCTTCCACGGACTGGCTTAATCCTCCGGACCTCGCCGAGACTTGTACTCCGGGTCCTTATCTCGCTTAAGAGATCTTCAGCTATCACTTCCTCTCAACTAAACTATAGGGATATTCCTTACGGTCGAGGTTCAACCCCTACACTCGAGATGAAAGAAAAATAATGAAAACCGAAAACTAGACTGGAGCTTATAACGAAATTCCTATTGGCTAGGAACTCGGAAATGCTCCTGTTCTAAGTGATTCTGGTGTGTTTCAACAACCGAGGGAGTGCATCTATTTATAGGAGTGAAATAGAGTTGAAAAGAGGTAAAATTTCCATGTGGGACATTGAATTACGCCAAAATTGCCTTGAACATGGGTTGCAACACGGGCAGGAACACGCTCGTGTCGCGTATCATCAACACGGCCATCAACACGCCCGTGCCGGAGCAACACGGCCAACAACACGGGCAGGAACACGCCCATGTTGATTCTTTTTTTTTCAAAAATTGCACTTTTAGTCCCCGATTTCTTCATTTCTTCAATTTCAGTCATGAAACTTCCAAAAAGTGAAAACAGAGCAAATTTGAGTAATTTTCATTTAATTAATTCCAATTAACTCCATAATTAACTCAAATTGAACACAATTAATGTATTAAAACACGATATAAAATCGAGTTATCAAATACCCACACTTAGTCTTTTGCTTGTCCTCAAGCAAACTACCAAATATAGTCCAAGAAAACACATATAAATCAACTAATCATGTTCATCAATTAAGCACGGAAGGTGTTCAACAATTCAAACTTGTTTAGAAAATCGGAATGGACTATCAAATAGTGAATTACTCATAATGCCTCATCAAATGTATCATGTGCAAATCAAGAAGAAATAATTCAAAATATCTATATTAAATCAACACACATCTAATCATAGAATCTCCCCGGGTGTAGTGTGTGTTCTAATCCGACTCATCATCTAAACAATAGACTTCCCTTCAAACTAGTAGATAGATAGTATGTTGATCATTTAGACGTCACAACAGCTAATTACAATTAACCATCTAGGGATCAAGTTACAATGCCACACTTATTACTCTCTCTTTTTTTTATATATACTTTTTTTTTCAAACATATATATATATTTTTTTCTTTTCACTGCAGTGGGTATAAGCGTTTACTTAACCATGTTAACTTTAACTACCCTTGTAGCAAGTCTCACTCCGGTGGCTCCCAGACCTCAAAGACCTTAGGGCACAAGACATTCAATTCCCTTCAGGAGTGATTCCTAAGTAGCAAAGAACACTTGCAAACTACCCTTATTAAAATAAATGAGAGAAAAATAAACTAGTGGCATGCTTCTTAAACCCTTATCAAGTTACCATAACAACTATCACAAAATTCGGATGGTTTAACATTATTTAACTAAAAGTCCAAAAGTGATCCATCAGTCAAACAATTTTGCCAAAATAGATGTGCTCAAGATAACAGAGATTTCCTACAACTAGACTAGCATCAAGTTTCTATGAATAAATCAAACTCAATCCTCAAGATTCTTACAATCAAACAAATAGCTTTTATCATAGGCGGAGTAAATCATACTTCAAAAGTTTATCGGATATCCTAAAAAGTTTAAAATTGCCATAAAATTCGAGAAAATTCTAAAAAAAATTTTTGCAAAATTTAGCCCACAGACAACAGAAATTCACCCCTACCCCACACTTAAAATGAACAGTCCTCAATGTTGTAGGCAGGTGGAGATGAAAAACCCTACACTTAATCTAAAACATCTATGAACAAATAAGACAAAGTAAAGCATAAAGATGTCTAAGACTAAGTAGTGTCCTAAAAATAGAAAAACAAGAAACAAGATAGAAAAAAAAAAACCCAAAAAAAAAACAAAAACAAAAAAAAAAAAACAAAAAGAGGAAAAAGAAAACAAACTCGGGGTTGCCTCCCTGAAAGCGCTTCGTTTTTGTCGTTTAGCTGGACAGCCTTCTATCAATCAAATAAGGTTTATGTATCCCCTTTTTCCATTGATTCTCTGTAGAATTTCAATCTTTGACCATTCACTTTGAAAGTTGTGCCATCTGTATTTATTATTTCGCAAGCTCCATACGGTGAAACTTCTTTGATAATGAACGAACCCGACCAATAACTACGCAATTTTCCTGGAAACATTCTTAAACGGGAGTTAAATAATAGCACTTTGTCACCAGGCTGAAAATCTTTTAAAGTTTTGAGCTTCTTATCATGCAAAATTTTACTTTTCATTTTGAAATTCAAAGAATTCTCATACGCATTATATCTCCATTCATCAAGCTCATTCATTTGTAACATCCTATCTTTTCCAATTAGCTCATCATCTAGATTGCACTTTTTTCAATGCCCAATATGCCTTATGTTCTATTTCAACAGGTAAGTGACATGCTTTTCCATAAATTAAACGATAAGGAGAAAATCCTGTAGATGTTCTAAATGCAGTTCTAAATGCCCATAATGCATCATCAAGCTTTGTAGACCAATCTTTTCTATTTACACCTACAGTTTTCTCTAAAATCCTTTTTATACCTCTATTTGTTACCTCAACTTGTCCACTCGTTTGTGGATGATAGGCAGTGGAAAACTTGTGATAAACTCCATATCTTTTTAGTACCTTCTCCAGCTGGGAGTTACAAAAGTGAGTTCCTTTGTCACTTATTAAAGCTCTAGGATAACCAAATCTAGAAAAGTGTGCAAATTTCTCAGAAAATTATTTGCTAGATTTGGTTGTCCTACATTTGGTCACTTTATTGTTGTGCTTTTTGGTTGGCAAATGGTCACTTTATTGGCATGGTAAAAGCATACAAGGTAGCACAAGTGGGCATTAAACAACTGTATTTCTTAAAGGACACAAAAACCCATTTGTACATATGCATTCAAAGGTTTTAACATAAAACAAAACCCACTTGTACGTATGCATTCAAATGCTTTAACCTACAACAAAAACACTAAAACCCAAAAATATTGTCCACATGAACTTCACCTTCCCCTTCCCCTTCCCCTCCCCCTCCCCCCTCCCCCTCCCCTTCCCCCCCTTCCCCTTCCCTTCTCCGAATGAATACGGATTAGACGGCCTCCACCTCCATCGCCGGGCCTCACCAAATTGTTCATAAGATGAGGTTGCCATGCCTTTTTCTTCCTTCCCCTTGTTCTTTGTCCGGATCTAATTTCCTCTGGAATTTCGGAATTCCTTCTTCTTGAAACCGCAGATCTACTTTCCTCTGTCATATCTGGATTTGCTTTGGTTGTTTGCCTGAAGGAGTTGTGGCTCTATTTCTTCGAATTTCACTTAATAAATCATCTACATTTTGTAGCAACTCTTCAATTGGTATTTCTTCATTTTCAGCTACTGGTTCAGCTGCAGTTTCTTGACTTTCTTGTGCTCTTGCTTGCTCAACTTCATTGGCAGCTTGAGATCTTGTCATTGGCTACAAGTAACAAACCATCAGCCATTAGTTACATAGAAATTTAAAAAGTGTCTACAATACATAAACAATTGTACCTTCTTTCCATTCCCAATTTTCTTACAAAATCTTCTTCTCTTTCTACCTTCGGTTTGGGCTTGATTTACTTGTGATGTTTCTTGTTCCGTGACTTGAGTTTCATGTATGCCTTCAACTTGAAATTCATTGGCATTTTCACAGGAAACAACAGTTCTTTTCTGTCTCTTCTAGTCAAGGAAACAAACAATCAATTTGTCAAAATGAAACACTTAATTTTCAAGTAGTTAGTGGTATACATGTAGACAAATATGTCCATAAGAGACAAACAATTTTCAACAGTTTTACTATACCTTCTTCCCAGCAGTGGCTTGTTCATATGAAGTCCTTGGAGGTGAAGCATTTTGTCTAGGAGCTTCGAAGCATTCATAGTAGCAGCTCTTTTTCTTGTCTACGAGTCGTGAACAAACAATTAGTAAATAGGTGAAGAAAAATTGGCCTACATGAAACAAATATTTATACCTTATGCCTAGCAGCAGTGGCTTGTGCATTTGGATTCAATGGAGGTGGAGGTGGATTACGGGCAGCTTCTGAAGCACTTGCATCATTTTCATTCTCTGGATATTGAGCTCTATTATGACCAGCAGCTTTGCACCTTTTGCAATGAACGATAATCCTTCTCCTTATTCTTTTCCCTCCATCACCTGTCTCATAAAACTGCCTTTTCCTCAATTTCTTGGGCCTCCCATCTTGTTTGTGTACCCTTAGTGGATCTAAAATCACACCTCACCTTTTGGCCACATAGAATTTCCATTAATTGGCATTAAAATGTTGTCATACAACTTACAATATGTCTCGGTGGAGTAATACGAATCAACCAACTCATGGGGATTTTGGCCTTACTTATGCAGCGCAGCTATTGCATGGAGACATGGAATGCCTGTCAAGCTCCACAACTTACACGAGTAGGTATTCTTCCTTAGATCTACTATAAATTGTTTATCATGAAGCCCCTTCACTTGATATGCATCAACCCCATTCCACAAAGGTTTCCAATTCCTAGACAAAAAAACTTGTTCCTCTAGTTTTTGTCTAATTTTGGGTGTGCAAGGATTTTTAGGATGTTTCCTCATCCAACATCTCCTATGATGAATCTGTTGCATAACAAGTTCCCTTATACCCTCCAAAATAGAGATAATCGGCTTATCTCTAACCTCTAGAATGAAAGAATTAAAAGACTCACATAGGTTGTTGCAGAGCATGTCCGATCTCACATGACTTGGGAAGAAGGCCTTCACCCAATGTTCCGGTTTTGGCCCATTCACCACCCACCTCCAAGCTTCCGTATCATATTCTTCTAGATCTTTCAATGCATTTTTGTATTATTCTTGGTTGCTACTCCTAGCTATATTCCAAAGCTTGTCTTTCAATACTTTTCCTTGATGTAGTTTTTTGAAATTACAATACAAATGTTGGACACAATATCTATGTTCAGCATGTGGTAAATCTCATACCGTTGAACTCCTTACCGTTGCTAAATCTCATACCTAATTCAAAGGATGGTTTGCCCATATCCCTTCCTGAGTCAAAACATTTATACCTACTCCTCAATTCGGAGTTCTCTTCAGAGTTTTCGCTACCACCGACAAGTGTTTCTGGTACAAAATCATCATCAATGTGGTCATGTTCTTCATATCCATGTTGTTCATGCTCATGGGCAGTTCCTTCTTCATTTCCCTCCTCTTCATTCACGTGGACAATTTCTTCTTCATTTCCATATTGTTCATTGACATGCCCAATTTCATCTTCATCACCCTCTTACAGTTTCTTCCGCATCACCATTCTGTTCATTAACATTTGCAGCACTTCCCTCTTCATCTCCTCGATCTTCATTTATAAAAAGATTGTCATCTTTGCAGTACTCATCATCATCAGTAAAATGCTCTTGATAATCGGATTCTTCATTGTCATGAAGTTCCTCCCCAATACGCACATCACCACTTCCACTATCTTCGTCTCTAATAACATCTTCCACTTGCACATCTCCACTTGCCCCGTTATGCTCATCATTTTCATTTTCACCTCCTCGCACATTATGAAACTCGGGTTCATATGATGGTTGAACCCGAGTTTCATCATTTTCAGTTGCACAATGGAATCTAATTTCATGCTCAGTTCCTCCTCCTTCCATTTCAACCATTTCAAGAGCTATCACATAGCTCGCATTATCTGCATCATCCTCCTTTTCATTCACATGTGCAGTTCCTTCTTCATCACCACTATCATGATCATGTAAATTTGCAGTTTCTACTTTATCACCCCGATCATTCAGATTTGCATTTTCTACTTCCTCACACTCATGTTCTTCATTGTGCCATTAAGGAAGAAGAGGCTTCACAACCCTTTTTCCTCTTCTTTTGCTAACTTCAACATGTCCTACTTTTGGCTCTTCTATTTCCTCTATAACTACCGAGCTTTTAACTTCTAGTTTTTTCATGTATGTCGGTCGAATTAAGCGAGTACGAAATCGCCTTCCTACCTCTAACAGCCATTAAAGCTTAGGCCCTAGCTGACTTCATCACAAAGACCTCATTCAATGACAGAGCAGACGAATAACCCACTATGGACATACATAGAAGACCAATACAATGAGAAGATCAACCGGATCACTGGAGAATTCAGTGTCAACTCAGACAGGTTAGCCGAATACCTTTTTGTCGCACAAAGGGAAATCTCAAAACTTGCATCTTTCGACATCGAGGCGGTTAGCTGAAATGACAACACCGAGACAGATTACCTCGCTAAAGTCGCCTCGGGAGAAACAAAAAACAAGGAAACTCTCCTCATTGAGGTTCGGTCTTTCCCGGCGACAAAGACAACTTCAATCCCGAACTCAAATGACAATGCTCCTCCAACTTGGTTGGACGAAATTCGGGCCTACGTCGAAAAGAGAATTCTCCCAAATGATCCCATCCAAGCAAAACGAGTTCGCAATCAAGCATCAAGGTACATAATTCTCAACGACATCCTCTATAGAAGATCTTTCACTAAGCCCTTGCTTAGGTGTGTTCCCCCGCAACAAAACACACGACCTCTTAACGGAAGTACACGAGGGAGTATGTAGAGGACACTCGAGGGGCGGAACCTTAGCCCAAAGAATACTCTTGCATGGGTATTATTAGCCAACACTCCATGAGGATGCAAAAGTATATGCTCGAAAATGCAAAAGTTGCCAAGCCTACGCCGACATACCCGGACTACCTTCCATCTAACAGACTCCAGTAGTTCCAACTTGATCATTTGATATGTGGGGGATGGACTTGATAGGTAAATTCCCGAAGGCAAAAGGTGGATTCGAATACTTGGTGGTGGTTGTGGATTATTTTTCGAAGTGGATAGAAGCCAAGCCCTTGGTGCACCCAATGGAAGACAATGTACTGAAGTTCCTCCACGACTCGGTCTTATGCCGATTCGGTATTCCACGAGCCGTGGTGACTGACCATGGCACTCAATTTTCCAACAAATTCATAGCCGAGTGTAGGAGATTCCACATAAGATACTAGAAATCTTCTAAGGCACACCCCAAGGAAACGACCATGCAGAAGCGGCAAACAAGTTGGTACTCAATGCTTCAAAAGAAATCGGGCAGGAAGATCCAACAAGTAGGTTGAGGAGCTGAGCACAATCATTTGGGTAGTACGTACTTCGGTTAGGGGCCCACCGAAAAGACTCCTTACGCACTAGTGTATGGCTCCGAAGTAGTAGCACCAGCCAAAGTTGCACTCCCCACCCATAGGGTTGACCAGTTTGAAGAAAACTCCAACATAACGGCCATAAAACTCGACCTAGACTTACTTGACGAGAGGAGAAAAATTGCAAGAGTCAAAGTAGAAGCCTACAAATTGCAAACAAAAGCCTCCCACGACAAGCGAGTACATTTGAGACCGATCAAAATCGGAGACTAGGTTTTGAGAAAGATCGAGGTGACCTATCGGCAAGTCGAGGTCAATAAACTCACCCTATTGAGTAGAAAAGGAAATAAAACCAAGTACTTATGTACTATCAAAGCCATATGGTACTTTGTTGCCTAATCCATGGCACTCAAACCACTTGAAGAAATTTTCAATGAAAAAATACTTATTTGTTTTCTTCTCTGAATCCCTACTTGCACTTATCTATTATCTCAAGCGGCTAGGTTGAAGGAGGTGGATTGCACCCCCCTACATAGTCGTCCAACACTTTTATCCATTACATAGCCATAGCTCCGAGGTAAAACCCATCCGCAGTTCAGCTAAACAACAAGACATTTGCTTAAAAAAACCTATGTAGAAAGAGACGATTACGCCCATGCCACGAGGTGACAAACATAACAAAGGGTAAAACTAGGGCGGATCACGCCTGTCAGCCCTAACTCTCAAACTTCACCCATAACAATCCATTCGAGCAGAAATGGCAAAATGCCTAGTTCAAGGAAGGCATATACAAAATCCACCCATATCCGGGAGTGGTCTTCACACATGGATAAAAGAACCTACCAAGCACGCGTAGAAAGATCGAGAGACTATTCCCCGATCATACACCTATTTCATTTTTTTTTTTCTGTTTTAAATGTACTAGTTTTACTATAATATAACAATTGCCCAAATGAACTTTTGAATTTATAGATTAAAAATAATATTTTTAAAACTTTTTTTTTTATAGTATAGATTTATTTTATCTTAAAGAAAAAAAGAAAAGAGTAGAAAATTACTTATCTAATTTTTATTTTAAATACTTTTCAACTTTTATACTGTTAATGATGAATAACAATAACATTAATTTTTACATAATTAATTTTTTTTTTGGTAATTAATTAATTTTTACATAATTAATTAATTTATATGAGGTATTTTTATTAATGCTTAAGAGATTTGAAATTACTTTAAAGCTAAATTTAATATTAATAAAAAAGAAAAAACAAATTGGGGCTCAAGGAAGAGTTTTCATAAATTATTTTAGTAGTCGGGTCGCGCGAGAACGCTTCTTGGGAGGACATATTATTGGGGAGAGAACTTACCAAAAAAGACAAAGAAAAATTATTATTATGACAGAAATTATGCAAAATGAAGAAAAATGACTGTGGGTCGCAATAGAATAATATCTTTCGTCGGGGAAAAGAACAGAAAATAAAAGACTCAAAAGCACCCCCAATCGGAAAAGAAGTACAAAATCGAAAGATCCCGACGTCGGGCAAGTGATCATCATCGTTACGAATCTTGATTCTGTTCGAAATCCAAATTCAGCAGGATTAATCAATTGGGTAATTGTTTACCTTATCTTTCGATCATAGCTGAACAATTGAAACCCTAATTTGAGAATTTCTGATTATTCTGTCTCGTGTGTTAAATTTTCTTCGTCTTTTTTTGCTTTTTGCTTTTTTTTTTTTTTCTTTTTTTCTTTTTTTCTGAGGTTACTTGTTGGTCTTCACCTCCTGTATGGGTTAATCCTGACCTAGATTTGCTATGATGGTCAACTATAGTATTGATTAACACGAGCTTTTGCAAGGAGGTTGATGTAATTTTATTGAAAGTCTAGTTAATGTGCAATTAGTTCCTTTTGCTGCTGACTTTGATTTTATTTTTAGTGTTCTTTTCGAAAATTACTTCAATTTGGGAATTTGGGAATCCGCCCTTTGAATTGTCCTTCTATGATCATTCAGCTGACCATGAGATAGTGAACAGAGCTTGATTTCTAAAGAATTCCAAGTAGCGCTTCATAAAAACTTAATCAATAGGCCCTCTAGTCTTCTTTTGGCTGACCTTATTTTTTGTGTGTCCATTGCAAGTATAAATGTTTAATTTCACGTAGAAATGTTGCCCTCTCCTTATTGCTTTACTATTCCCATCTATGATGCTTTAGTTCATTTGAAAGGATTATTATTAATGTTATTTCCTCTTTAACTTATTGCCTGCCCTTTGTTGTATTTTCTCAGAACTAGAAATCTTAAACTTACACCACAATATGGAAGATTGAAAGGTCGGTCATTCTGGAGTTATTCCCGGCATGATCAATTAGCGAGTGTTTATGGTATGAAGCACTTATTTTTAGGGAAACCACTGCATAAAGATGAATCTACAGGCGCAAATGTCAGGTCAACTTTCAGGTCAAGTACCAAATCAGTCAAGTGCTTCTTTGCCTGGAATACCCCAGCACAGTGGAACTTCTCTTGCTACTCAGATGCAGGTTCCAGTTACCCAACGTAGTATAACACACATGGACCCTGAATTTGGAAAAGCACGCAGATTTATGACTCAAAAAATGTAAGCCATTTGCCTGCCATTTCTATTGGTAAAGTAGTATGTATTTTGTTTTTGCAGGCACTAATAATTAGGTACTCTTATGTGCCACATGGATGTTGAGGAGAGTAAAGTTGGGTTATATTTATTACCAATTAAGTTGCTCACTGTACCACATAGCATAGTCAGGTGGAACACCCTATTCTTTTCCTAGATGGGAGATTGAGCGATGTCCAAATAGGAGCTCTACTTTCTTTACATACGTAGAGAGTCTCTTTTATTTATGTCATATAGTGCCATCTATAACCTTGATAGGTGAATATATGTGCATGTGTTTCCACAAATATAATCTTGAGTATCTTCCAATTTGCGATGCCAATAGAGGAGCTTTACTTTCTTTACATATGTAGAGAGTCTCTTTTATTAATGTCGTTTAATGCCATCTATATCCTTGATCGGTGAATATATGTGCAGGTGTTTCCACAAATATAATCTGGAGTACACTCCAGTTTGCAATTTCACAAACTATCTTTTGAACCTTATTCTAGTTTCCCAGTATCACATGGGCATGGATAATGCAATCATATTGCATCCACCAAATATTTAATTTCCATTCTTAAAGTTCAATTGTTGGTTATGGGTGAGGTTTCCCTATAGTACTTCCCCTAGGTGCCTGGTAAATTTGGTGCTCAGTTTTGCAAAAAGTGAACCCTGGCATGTAAATCTCCAAAGACTAAATAAAATATATTGCCTTCCTTTGGCTCGCCTATACAGTGTTAGTTGCAAGAGAAAGGTACTTAATGAAGAACACACCTAATTGCATAGAACTTCTTACTCATGAAATCTAGTTGTCTAAACTGCTTGACTTTTTCTTAGGAATCTCTTCCATGCCTTTTGTTTTATATTCTTTGTCTGATTTATCAGAGTATTTTGTCAAATAGCTCACTGAATCTTTAATCTCATAATGAATATTATTATCTTCCCAGTATAATCTTCTTTTCTTGGTAACTTTTTTTAAGGAATAACCACTTTTTTCTCTTAAGTTAACTCTTCTATAATATGAGGCATTTTACAATGATGGTTTTAATAGAAATTTCTGGCTATCCAGATTCGAATTTTTATCACAACGTCTACAACAATCCCATGATATGCCTCCAAGGAGGATTTTTGATTTAGTGAAACGCTTAGAGGAGGCTCTGTTCAAGAATGCTTCTACAAAGGTTTGTTACAGTTCTTAATTGTGGCTTTGTGTACAATTTGTTTGATCCTTTTGGCTGCACTTGTTTTTTCTTTTTTCAATTTATAATTTTGTTTATTAATTATTAATATTTAAAACAAGATGTCTCCACACTTCATATATAATCATGCTATGCTCATATTGAAATCCTTTTCTTTTTCTTATTTGACTTGCATTCAAAAGATATTTTGAGTGCTAAAAACAGAACTAATTGTCTATATCTGACAAATCAATCAGTCTGTTAGTCATGTTAATACTTTCCACTGCATCTGTTTGCTCTCCTCATTTTTCTTTTAGGATGAATATGTGAACCTGGCTACCCTGGAGAGTCGCTTGCAAGTTTTCATTGAACGCCTGTCTCTGAGTAATCATAATCAACAGTTCTCGCACATTAATTCTTCCTCATCTATTGGTACTATGATTCCAACCCCTGGGATGCCTCAAAGTGGAAATAACAGCCTAATAGGAGCAGCAGCAATTGATAATCAGATGATGTCTGGAAATGTTGGCAATGGCATTACTTCCTCTACTGTTAATTCTGGACCTTTCCTCCCAGCTTCTAATGGACTGTCGTCTGTGGCTGCTCAAGGTGGTTAATTTTCTATCTCTGATGGTAGTTCAATTCTTATAATCTTTTGATATTGATATGGATGAGTACATGCTTTTTTCACTGCAAACTCTGACAGAATCCAATTTCCAGGAACCTTGGCTAATGGATACCAACAAACGCCATCCAATTTTTCTATCAGTTCTGGTGGTAATAACATGGTGACATCCTTGGGTGGACAGAGACTTGCAAGCCAAATGATCCCCACGCCTGGGTTTAATAATACTAACAGTGATACTGTCAATAATGGTCCTAACAATCAAACTTATGTGAACTTGGAGTCATCTAATATTATGGGAACATTTTCAAGTGCTGAATCTAATGTGGTATCACAACCGCAACAGCACAAGCACCATGGGGGGCAGAATAGCCGTATATTGCATAGTCTTGGCAGTCACATGGGAGGTGGGATGAGATCTGGTTTACAACAGAAGTCATATGCATCATCAAATGGAACCTTAAATGCTGGATTAGGTATGATGGCAAACAATTTGCATATGGTGAATGGTCCTGGTGCCTCTGAGGGCTACTTAACTGGGACAATGTATGGGAATCCTTCTAGATCATTGCAACCAACTTTTGATCACAATCAGCAAACACTTATTCAAGGTGTATTCTCTTTTCTTTACTTCCAATGCATGTGTTGTTCCTGTTCTCCTTTTTTAAAAAGGAATGTTTTGACAGTTATATTGGTTTTTCTTTGTGTGGCAGGGGATGGATATACAATTAGCACAGCTGATTCTTCAGGATCTGGAAACTTATATGCACCTGCTACTTCTGTTGGTTCAGTTATGAATAACCAAAACATGAATGCAATTACCATGCAGTCAATGCCCAAAACAAACTCTCAGTTGATGTCAACCCAGTCAAATCTGAGTAATTCTCAGCAGGTTACAAGCTTAAAGTCTCATTCGATTGACCAGACAGAAAAGAATTTTCAATCACAACAAGCATTGGCAGAAAATCATGTACGATCTCATCCACAGCAATTCCCGCAGCAGTCCCATCAATTTCCACCGACTCACCTTGTCCAACAACGGCAGCACAAGCAACAAGTTCAACACCACCAACTTTTGTCAAAGACTGATACTTTTAGCCGCTCACAGCTGTCGACTGATTTAGGTTCGTCTGTCAAGTCTGAGCCTGGGTTAGAGCACCGGGAAGAAACTTTGAATCCTCAGGTCTCTGAACAGTTTCAATTCTCTGAGACACAAAATCAATTTGCAAATAATTCTTTGGATGATCATTCAAGAGGGGCACACTTGCTCTCTTTTCCGTCAGGCACCCAAGACATGTGTTCGTCACTAACTCGTACCTCAGAACAAATGCAACAATTTATGCACCAAAGCCAGTTTGTTGCTGACTCTCGAAGTGATTTTAGCTGCCTTCCCAGTGGGGCTCCATCAGAGGCAGTGGTACAGGGTCAATGGTATCCAAAGTCTCAAGATGGATCACATGTTCAAGGGAATTTCCATCCTGACCAGAATGTTCAGGAGGAATTTCTTCATCGAATTACTGGGCGAGATGAAGCTCAGCAAAATAATTTATCTTCAGATGGTTCTATCTTAGTTCAGTCTATAGCTTCTTCTAGATCAGATAAGCCGTCAAATATAGGTGGTGCTGTATGCAAATCAAGTAATCTTAGTCGTGATAGGCAGTTCCTTAATCAGCGGCGCTGGCTTCTATTTCTGCGACATGCTCGTCGATGTCCTGCTCCTGAAGGGAAATGTCCAGATTCTAATTGCATACATGTCCAGAACCTTTTGAAACATATGGAGAAGTGTGACTCGTTACAGTGTCCATATCCACGGTGCTGTGCCACAAAGATTTTAATTAGCCACCACAAGCGATGTAAGGATTCTAGTTGCCCAGTTTGCATTCCTGTGAAGAAATTTTTGCAGGCACAACTCAAGGCGTACGGCCATCCTCCTTTTGGTTCAGGCTTTGCAAATTCATTAAAAGGGCCACCACTGAAATCGTATGATACAGGTGAAAATCCAGGTAGGTCAGTGCTGAAGACAGTTGTTGAAACTCCTGAAGCTTTGCAGCCCTCACTTAAACGGATGAAGATTGAGCAATCTTCCCAAGCCATTGTGCATGAAATCGAAGATTCTGGTTTAACAGTTCCTGCTATTTGTGAATCCCAAGGTTTATGTGACCCACATCAAGTGGAACAAAAGGCAAATAATACACCTATGATGAAGTTGGAGGTTGGGGAGGTTAAGATGGAACTTCCTTCTGGTATTGCACAGGGAAGTCCAAAGGGTATGGTGATGAGGACAGACAATTTGGATGGTTCATTTACTGGAGGGCTGCGAACTGACACTATTGTTGCAAACAACTCTACTGGTTTGGTTAAAGAGGAAAGCATAAAGATTGAGAAAGATATAGTCCCAGCTAAACAGGAAGATACATCAATGACTTCTGATAGTGCATCTGGTTCTAAGTCCGGGAAGTCTAAAATCAAAGGAGTCTCATTGACAGAATTATTCACACCAGAACAAGTTAGGGAGCACATTATGGGTCTCAGGCAGTGGGTTGGCCAGGTACTTTCGAATCTTGATTTTGTATTTATTGGTAGGTAAATTCAAGAGTTCTGATCATATCTGCTGTCATGTTGTAAATTGCATAAAAAAGAAAATGAGGATTTTTTTGGTTTCTTTTCCCAAATGGGTTTGATTTTATGTTAAAAATAAAATAAATATTATTAAATAAAGGAGTCTGTTAGGTAATAAACCATTTGAAATCCTTTTGGATCTTTTACCATATTTCTCATGCTTAAACTTGATGCTTTCATGATTTTTGAGCTGCTTTCTGCATTATAAATGCAGTTATCTCTTAGCATGGTCATCCACAGAATAGGTATTATATTATGTCATATTAAATACATTGAATCTACTGGTATGCTTTCCAGAGTGGAGAATTCCTTGTACACTTTGTATCTTTCAGTTATTGGCAAGCTTTATGTTGTGTATGTGATTACTTCTTTTGATGTCTCAGTCAAAACTACAACTATCCAAACATTAGTGGTGAGGTAAGAAAGATATTCAAACTTAAGTTGGCATGAGTCTTGTTTGTAAAAAGATGCCCTCATGACTTGGATGCACCTGAAGTCATTAGAATGTGGGTTCTGTATTATTGCTTAGATAAATATGATGTTTCATTGTCAAGCCAAAGGGAACCCATACTAGATAATATATTTTTGAGGTGCTCTGTGATTGTTTTGCATCAATGGACCTCATTGTCTCCATTTTATTTTTATAAACTAATGAAAAGAAGAAGTGAAGATGATGATCAGATCCCTTTAGCTGCACTAGTTTTTAATACTAATCTTTGGTCATGATGATGGATCTGAGAAAAACTTCAACCAGAAACTGCTAGTTACTCCCAAAAGGTGCACTCAACCAAATCCCTTTAATGTGTATTCTGTTATTTCTTTTGCAGAGTAAAGCAAAGGCCGAAAAAAATCAAGCAATGGAGCATGCAATGAGTGAAAATTCTTGTCAGTTGTGTGCAGTTGAGAAGCTTACTTTTGAGCCCCCACCTATATATTGTACACCTTGTGGTGCTCGCATCAAAAGAAATAACATGTATTACACTTTTGGGACTGGTGATACCCGGCATTATTTGTGTATTCCTTGCTACAATGAAGCTCGTGGCGATACCATTGTAGTTGATGGGACTACTGTTCTTAAGGCTAGGTTGGAGAAGAAGAAAAATGATGAGGAAACTGAAGAATGGGTACAAAGCACTAATATGCTATCTTTTGTTCTTATTATTTGGTTTTTAGGATACACTATTTTGGAGATATTTGATGTTTGTTGCTTTATACAGTGGGTTCAATGCGATAAATGTGAAGCTTGGCAACATCAAATTTGTGCACTATTTAACGGTAGGAGAAATGAAGCTGGGCAAGCTGAGTATACTTGTCCAAATTGCTACATAACTGAAGTTGAAAGGGGAGAGCGCAAGCCCCTGCCACAGAGTGCTGTTCTAGGAGCCAAAGACTTGCCTAGGACTATTCTCAGTGATCACATTGAGCAAAGATTAGCTAAGCGTCTGAAGTTGGAGAAACAAGAGAGAGCAAGAGTTCAAGGAAAGAATATTGATGAGGTGATTTAGTTGACCTGTTTTTTAATTCTGTACCATGTTAATACAGATTTTCCAGTTCAATACGAACAAAATCACAACTGCACAGAACCTGAGGATTGGGCTTCATTTGATTTCCATGTTTTACTGCTAGATTAGTCATAGCATTTCCTCCAAATTTTTCTGATTTCCAGTAAATATGTATTGCTAGATTCCTGGAGCGGATGGACTTGTTGTGAGAGTGGTCTCATCGGTGGACAAGAAGTTGGAAGTGAAATCACGTTTTCTCGAAATTTTTCAAGAAGAGAATTATCCTTCAGAGTTTCCATATAAATCTAAGGTATTTTGGATCAATCTTGATGAGATTGCATTATGAAGTACTATCTAAAAGTTATACTTGGTGGTTATATAAACCACTCGCAAAACCTTTACTTTTGTTTATTGTTTTTGCAAAGGAGATATATTTATACTAAAGAAGCAATTATTAGATATCTTATAGTCTAACTTTCTTATCGTATTTTGCCTCTGGCTCACTTTTGCCTTCTGTTGGATGGGAACGAGGATCAAATTAGTGTGATTCCCCACTAATTTTTTTATCCATGTTTGACGTAAAAGAGTTTTTGTAGTTGAAATAATGGAATATTTATTCAGGTTGTAGAGGGCTGGAACTGTGTTAAATTAGTATTATTAATATTGAATGAATATGTACACTTTTCATGTCAAAACTATTGCTTGAATTTAATACAAGGTTAGGATCTGAATGGTAAAATGCTTTATTCCAAAAGTTGAAAGGTTTTTGTGTCTAAATATTCATTTGACCATTACTTTCTTAATATTGTGATGTTTGTTGTTAAAATGAGACTTTTAGCTAAAGGCAGCATTCTTCTCTAGGTACTACTCTTATTCCAGAAAATTGAAGGTGTAGAAGTATGCCTCTTCGGCATGTATGTTCAAGAATTCGGATCTGAGTGTCAGCAACCAAATCACCGCCGTGTTTATCTTTCATATCTCGATTCTGTCAAGTATTTCAGGCCAGAGGTCAAAACAGTTTCAGGAGAAGCTCTCCGAACATTTGTTTACCACGAAATATTGGTTAGTATTTGGATTTTCTTGCTAACATTATGAAAGTATGCTATTCTTTTCATTTTTACTTTGTAGATGGATATTTATGTTTATGATTCTCTCTCATTCAGATTGGCTACCTCGAGTACTGCAAAAAGAGGGGTTTTACTAGTTGCTATATATGGGCTTGTCCACCGTTAAAGGGTGAAGATTATATCTTGTATTGTCATCCAGAAATTCAGAAGACACCAAAATCTGATAAACTTAGAGAATGGTGAGTTTAGTAAGGTTCTTAGGTTGTATACCTTTGGTATTTGTCAGAAATCCATGATCTGCCTATCAATGACACATCTGTTTGACAAAATTCTCTTGTTTTCTTCATGCAGGTATTTAGCCATGTTAAGAAAAGCTTCAAAGGAAAATGTTGTTGTAGATCTCACTAATCTATATGACCATTTTTTTGTGACCACGGGAGAATGTAAAGCCAAGGTGACGGCATCTCGCCTACCATATTTTGATGGAGACTATTGGCCTGGGGCTGCAGAGGATATGATCTACCAACTGCAACAAGAGGAGGATGGAAGGA
This sequence comes from Cynanchum wilfordii, assembly GCA_025388415.1. Lineage (NCBI taxonomy): Eukaryota > Viridiplantae > Streptophyta > Magnoliopsida > Gentianales > Apocynaceae > Cynanchum > Cynanchum wilfordii. The sequence continues at coordinate 17,795 of JAHSUH010001531.1, forward strand.
AACAGCACAAGAAGGGAATAATAAAGAAGTCCATTACAAAAAGAGCTCTAAAAGCATCAGGTCAAACTGACCTTTCGGGAAATGCTTCTAAGGATCTGCTACTAATGCATAAAGTAACTTCATTATTCATATTTCTTCAGCTTTTCTTGCTTATGATAATTTGATTTGAAATGTCCTCCTTGGGTCATTCTTTCTCCTTTACATTTCTAAGTTCCGAGTTACTTCTTGTCCCCATTAGAAAGTTCTGTTTGAGCACCAGAAGAAATGGAAAGCCTGCTCTTGATTTTTCTTTATTTTGAGCCTGCGTGTGCAAATAACTATTGCTTACTTTACCACTATGTGTTTTTTCCAGCCCTGCCTAAGTCCATCTGTTAACCTTTGGACTCCTTTTCAATTGATTTCTTTATCTAAATCCATCTGTCTCTTGGAATTATTTTGTGCACCGGAGTATTGACTATTAGTTTTTTGTTCTTTTTGAACTTTTGATTTTGTTTGTAGCTTGGTGAAACCATTTGCCCAATGAAGGAGGATTTTATCATGGTACACCTGCAACATGCTTGTACCCATTGTTGCATCCTAATGGTGTCTGGAAATCGTTGGGTTTGCAACCAGTGCAAATTTCAGCTCTGTGACAGGTTCTTTTCCCTCTCCTCCTGGGGTTTCTTCTGAATTATATTCTTTGCAACTATCAGAAATTGTTTTGGTTCTAGCCTATAATCCCCTTTTTTTTCTCTCTTTCTTCATATATATATATATATATATATATATATATATATATATATATATTTTTTTTTTTTTATTTTTTTACTTTGGGAATTAATTGATGGTTTAGTTATGTTAATTTCTAAGTTGGAAAGTCAATAAATTTTGTGTAAACCATGTTCATATGCTACAGGTGCTATGATTCTGAGCAGAAACTTGATGACAGGGAGAGGCATCCTATCAATCAAAAGGACAAGCATGTACTTTATCCGGTAAGTTATTCTCTAAGACCTTCAATCTTTTAGGCCATCCTTTGGGTACTAAATTTTTGTTGCTGCTCTAAATTTCCATCCCATGGATCATTGTCTCCATTTCGGATTAACAAATGAGATGGATAACTTTGCAGGTAGAAATAAATGATGTCCCTGTTGATACTAAAGATAGAGATGAAATTCTTGAGAGTGAGTTCTTTGACACTAGACAAGCATTCCTGAGTCTTTGTCAAGGAAATCATTATCAATATGATACCCTCCGCCGTGCTAAACATTCTTCAATGATGGTCCTTTATCATCTTCACAATCCCACTGCTCCAGCATTTGTCACAACATGCAATGTCTGTCATTTGGATATAGAAGCTGGCCAAGGTTGGCGCTGTGAGGTCTGCCCTGAATATGATGTTTGCAACACATGTTATCAGAAAGATGGAGGAGTTGATCATCCTCATAAGTTAACCAATCACCCATCTGCTGATTCTGATGCACAGAACCAAGAAGCAAGGCAACAACGAGTATTGCAGGTATTTTTTATCTGCTGTCTTTTCTTCCCTTTTACTAAAAACCCAAGTAGCACTGGGCACATGGCACTGACATATTCGTTTTTTCTTCGTTATGCAATTGATCATAATGAATTCTGTTTAGAAATGCACTTTAGCCCCTTGAAATCGGACATATTCAGTCTTAGTAGCATCATAAGACCATCAAGCACAGCCGTGATCTTGCTACCTAACAAAAGTCATAGCTATATTGAATGAGATAAAAAATGAAGCATTATGTGGGAAAAAGATACTATTGGGATCAAAGCCAAAATTTTAAACTAAAATATTATAGATGTCCTTAAAAAAAATTAGTACACTGCACAATCATACACCCCCCACAGTAAAAAAAGGTTCACCCAAATTGCACTTTTGATCTACAGAATACCAGTGAAGTATTAAGGGTCCATTTTTGTGACAATTTTATTTCTGCAGAAACTTTTATTTATTATTTTTTTAAAAAAAATTGATCAACCTTTTTTCTCATTTGAAAAATGCATTTTTTTGCCAAAATTTAAAATGAAACTGTTTTTGTTATGGAATGATTGTCAAAATTAGCACACTTCAGACTCAGTAATAGTCTACATACACAAGGAAAAATGTGGTGAATATGGTGGATGGGTGTTCAAAATTTCGAATTACAGTTGTCTTAATATGAAAAAATATTCTAATCTCATGCTGTTAAGTGTTGACATTATCCTGTCCTCGTACTTTGCAGCTTCGAAAGATGCTTGATCTTCTAGTCCATGCTTCTCAGTGCCGGTCTCCACAATGTCTCTATCCAAATTGCCGCAAAGTGAAGGGGCTTTTCCGGCATGGGATGCAGTGCAAAGTACGTGCATCTGGAGGCTGTGTTCTCTGTAAGAGAATGTGGTATCTTCTTCAAATTCATGCCCGGGCATGCAAAGAATCTGAATGCCATGTTCCCCGCTGCCGGTTTGTTTCTTATTATTCTTCATATGATTATGAATTTCAAACTGGTCATGTAGCAAAACATTGTTGTTAGAGTTCTACTTATTCACGCATGATGTTGATCATTATGCAGAGATTTGAAGGAACACTTTAAGAAGCAGCAACAACAGTCTGATTCTCGGCGAAGAGCTGCTGTAATGGAGATGATGAGACAGCGTGCTGCAGAGGTTGCTGGCAATGCCGGATGATCAGGTGTACATAGATTTATGGAGGAAATTCTGAAGAAGCATTCTTAGATATTAATTATACATCCTGTACAGCTCTGTTTGTGGACCAAGGACGACGCATCTGCAGAAAGCGAGAGGGTACTTTGTCTTTAGTGGACGTTCCAATGCAAAAACAAAGGAGATCAGCCTGGGCAAGTAATTCTTTTTTCATTTGTATTGCATTGGTTTATTTCTGTGGTAAAGTTTCATTCTCAGGGCTGCATTCTTCAGTTCAGCTATCTAGCCGTCTTTTAAAATGAAAGGTAGTTGGTTGATTATGCTTTATGGGGGTCAATGAGTAATTCTTTTATTTTATTCCTTATGTTTTGTTTCTGCCATCGTCTGTTGGCGTGTGTACCATAGCTGTACTAAATTGTCTACAACATTTGGTTGTCAATGAATTAGTTTCATATATTTTCTTTACAGTCCCACTTGCCTTTGTCTTGGTGGATTTTGTTCCAGGAATGTTCAAATTTCTGTAGATGTCTTTTTTAATCTAAAGATGGGAAATAAGCAAGCAGTTATCAGAGATTCTCTGTTCTTGGGATGATTTTGGCATACTGGGGATGGGGTAGCCTGGAGGAACTTTTGAAAAGTAAGATGAAATCTTAGAAATTCAGGAGAGTTCCCAATAATTTTCAATGAGACAGGTTGAACCTTAATTTTTTTTTTTTTTTTTTAAAGAAAAACCGAACTTTAATCTGGCTATATCCTTTGATTAATCAGAAATTTTAATGAATTTTTATGCAAGGAAGAAGGAAAAAATATGTAAGGAGTAGAATCTAGATTTTAAAAATAATACATATATATTTTTTTGTAAGCAAAAATAATGCATATATATTCTCTTAAAACATATTCGTTTAAATATTTTAGATTTAATGTGTTTTTTTGAAAAAGTAATTACGATTAAACAAGTCTCCTGTGAAAGTCCCATAACCTTAACTTGTTTTTTTTTTTTTTCAATATTTATTTATTATTGATTAATTGAATATTTATTAAAAATTAATACTTATTTTAAAACATATTCTATTATTAAATCTAATATAATATTCTATTATATTTAAAATGTAATATTATTTTATATTATAATTTTTTTACAATTTAAAATTTCCTAATTTTAAATTTAATCCCATTATTCATATTCATCTAACTATATTAAACTTTTTTTTTAAAAAAATATTATATACATAAATATATCAATTAATTAATTTATTTGTGTATACAATTTTTTTTAAACCAATTATGCAACATTAATTACATTTAATTGAGTTATTGTATAATTCAATATATTTTAATATAATATAAAATATATTTTTTAAAATTTTAATTTTTAATAAATATTTAATTAATCCGTCAAGAAGGCGTACCTCAGTCGGTAGCACCATACATGTAAATTTCGAAACGTTTCAAAAAAAAATATATATATATATATTTAATTAATCCAAATAATGAATAAATATTAAAAAAGAAAATTATCAAGGCTAAATAACTTTTAGCATGGAACATCATGTTAGGATCTTATTAAGATTGGCATTAGAATTAGACTCAAATAGGTCTCTTTTTATATTAATAGGACATGAAAAGAATAATTCGTGATTTTGGTTCCAAATAAATTTATTTTTGGTAAATTAAATTTTAATATATATATTTTTTAACTTTTAAAAGTAGCAAACTTTTTTTTTTTAAAAAAATAAGGTTTTTTGAAGAATTTTGTCAAAAAATCTAAAAAATTAATCTTTTATATTGCTTTTTTTAAAGTAAAAATGTAATTATGTGACAAGAAAAAAAAAATTAAATAAGGATAAAAATGTCACATGTGAAATTAAAAAATAAAAAATTCAGATTTATTGGCACAATTCAACAATTCAGATTTTTTATTTTATTTTTTAATTTCACATTATATTTTTATCCTTATTTAATTAATTTTTTAAATTTTTTGACCGAATTCGTCTATAATAAAAAAGTTGGGTATTTTAAAACTTAAAAAAAATATTTTGATATTGAATTTATGAAAACAAAAAAAAAAAAAAATTTATCTTACACCAAACTAAATGAATTTTTTTAAAATTACTGTAAATTACTCAATTAATTGAAAGAAAAACTCCAATTCCACAAAATTTTAAATTCACGTAGACTGGCTGAATGGTTTTTCTTCACCTCTCTGCTTCTGGATAAATCTCGACTCATTAGAGTGCAACCAATTGCCCTTCCTTCCGTATCATGATTTTATTTTTATCAATCCTTAAGCAAGGTGGGGGTTAGTCATTCCCTAAGCGTGGAGGAACTAAACCGCCGGTTACTTTGGGACGATATCATCGGCGACTCTACTTGTTTCTCTCTCTCTTTCTCTCCTCCCTCTCTTCTAGTCCTAATTTCGTCGTTACCTCGCTTTTTTACCCTCCCTTGATCTTATAATTGAATTTTCCTCTCCCTTTCCCCATTGATCCTGGAATTCCCCTGCTTTGATCAATTGCAATGTTTGAACGTCTTGTCCGGCAGTTGTTATTGGGCTATCTTGGCCAGTACATTAAGGACATTCAGAAGGAGCAACTAAAGATCACCCTATGGAAAGGTAGTGAGCCTATTTATGCCTTTTTTTTTTTTTTTGATGCACAGTTGGTAGCCTGAGGGAACAAATTCTAAAAAGCAAGATATCTTAATTCAGTTGATTTTTGTTGATGGTTCTCTTTTTAAGATTCTTTGGATGTTTATTTATTTTGCCGAATTGTTGGAATTTTACTTAAGTTGGTTTCAAATTAAAACTAACGGTCAATTTTGTTGTGCAGAAGAAGTGTTTTTGGAAAGTGTTGAGTTGACTCTTGAAGCATTTGACTACCTGGAATTGCCAGTTGCTCTCAAACATGGTAACTCTTTGTTCAATCTTTTGCACTTAAATTCTTAAAAATGTTCTAGGAATGCTAGATTGAGGATAGTGATCAAATATACATTTATCTTTATTAGATGTTGATTTGGTTTGGTGGCTTGCTGTTTCAGAGGCTTCTTGCTTAGCCTTTATGACGCAGGTTGATAGCAAAGGGGAAAAAATATTTAAAAAAAAAAAAAAAAAAAAATCCTTTGAAATCTCAATTCTAGAAGTCAAAGAATGGTGTTATTAATAATGCTGAAAACAACTCAGAATAATTAGCTTTATTGATCTCAAATCCATTAGACTTATTAGACTTGAATAAGGAAAAGAAATCATAACCTCACAAGAAATTTAAAATCATGTTTGATCAATACCATAGGCATTAAAATCCTAATCCTATTTTGAAATCATAACCTACTAAAACAGAAAGAGAAATCCTATTCCTATTAGGAACCAAGCAAGCTTCATTAGAAATTATAATTAGGTATAATCTGAATAGAATAACTAATATAGGAACATAATACTCTTGAAAATAATATAGAAATTTCCTAAAGCTTCAAAAATCTTGCTTGGAAAGTTCTTGATAGATAGATGGGAGATAGAAGAGAAATGAACAAATTATATAAATATCTATCTTAAGAATATTTCTATAAGGTTCACTAATTATTTCTAAATATCTCTTTGGACTGTTCACTAATTATGTGTTCACTAATTACAGTAACTTCCCTAGTCAAATAAACTGTTGCTATTACCTTCTTTCATGAGCTATACCATATTTTGACTATTGAAAAATTGGTTGCAAGGGTTGAGCCAGCCTAACATGTTCTCGGTGCCATGATAAAGGAGAAACTCCATCTTGTATAGTTTTGTTGGTTGAACTATGTTCCAATTTGAATGTTGGTTCGATGACTACCCATTTTTCATAGATAATTGTTGTGCCATAATCTGCAATATCTCCTTGATTTCTTTTTGAGCCTCCTCATGCCAGGCATCTAGCTTTCTGTATGCTGAATATCATATCCAGATTTTCATCAAGTTTTGATGAGGTGCCCATGACGTTTAGTTCTGATACCAAAGCTGGTTGAGTACAAGTTAACCTTTCTTTATTGAGAGTCTAAATGGATCCTTAACACTCTTTGCAGCCTAAAGTTTTCTAGTTTCTTCAAACTTTGCTCAAAATGGGCTAAATGGCATAGATACACGTATTTTCTTTCTCTTAATATCCTAATGTATTTTCATCTTGTAGGCCGGGTTGGAAAGTTAAGTATCAAGATACCATGGAAAAAGCTTGGATGGGACCCCATTATTATTATCTTGGAGGATGTATTTGTTTCTGCCTGTCAACGAGAAGACAAAGAAGTATGCAATTTTCTTTCTTTCTCTTATTATTTTATTTATTTATTTATTTGTTTTTGAAGTTAATTTCAAAGAGAAAAGTCATGCCTAAATCTCTTACTTAAACCAAGTTGGCCATAAGTACTAGTTCAGGCAAGTTATTAGACTCTAAATTATTTTTTGATGTCTTCTTTTGGGGAAATATGAACTAAAATGTCTAAGAAATTACTTGGGTACCTAAGGGTGGAAGTCAACGAAAGAAGAGGAGGTGGAAGCATTTTAATGTATTGGGTTGATTTCTGTGAAGAGAAAGCAATAGTTGCTAATGGAGGTCTAGCTTCATTTTAGTCTGAAAGTGGAAGAATTTTGAGGAAAAAATATACCTCTATGAATTTATTATTTTTTCCTTCAGTGTCTTAAATACTGTTAAATTTTAAACATTTTTACTAAATCCCACAAGTTTTTACTTAATCTCAAATTTTTTAGACTAAAATGCTCTTTTTCATATTTGAAAATTTACACATTTCCATCATCCCTTTCCAAGTATGAACAGTATTCAACATGCAGCACTTTGGGCAAACAGTAGCAGTTGCATAGTTTTTTATCTCAATTTCCTTGTTTTTGGAGTATAGAATGTGCACATTGATCTTTAAATGGATGGGTAACTGTTCATTGTTGTTGTTGCCATTTCTTTGGTTGAAAAATTGCTTTCATTTTGAAGCGCCACATGATCAGAAGCGAACAATGACTTCTGTAGGGTTTTCGGAGCATAAAATCTGCAGATATTTGGAGTAGTATGGGCTATGGATGGTTAATGTTTAGTAGTATGGGTATGTAGTGATTGATGTAGGTTGTCTTCTATTCACTGGGAAAAATAGCAAAATGCTGCCGGCATTTGTTTTCTCCAAAATTTGTGTAGATGTCCATGTAACAGCTTGTCCTAATTCTCCATATTTAACCAAAGTGCAAGATTTAATTTAATCCCTCGCATGATTTAGCAATTTCCTTTGTGAAACATGGAGAAAGATGGTCCAATTAGTGGGGGGTATAAGGAACATAATTTGGATATGATTTGATTTGGATTAAAGATGGCTAACTTACTTTTTCTACTCAAGGTAAATGTACTTTAGAGGTGGTTTGGAAATTGAGGATTTAATTAATGAACTAGATCCAGTCATAGATTGAGGTCTCAAAGTAGGAAACGCATTTAACCATACTCTTATTATTTTATATTCTCTACCTTTGACTTCAAAAAATGGATAACATATCTAGATGTCTGGGCATTCTAGAATGGTATATGAAAATTGATTATCCAATGGATGTTATATGTGAATATCAGGATAAACAATGCATCTCTCTCATATTTCAAATAATTCATCTCCAATTAATGGAGTACATTGAAAATTAAGGCCAGCAAATGAAAGTCCTTTGTCTTTGGAATATGAAATTTGGACTATAAGCTAGCTATCACCTGAAAATTTTTTATTTTTACCATTTGAATAATTGTATCCATTTTGACTTATCCATTTTCTAGTGGAGCATGGATGAAATTGGAAAGAGAGAATCTGCTGCCAAAAAGGCTAAGCTTGCTGCAGCAGAACTAGCAAAACTTTCAAGACGTGTATGTGGTAAGAAAACCTTTCAGTTTCTATTCTTCAACAGTTTCCATAAGTTTTCTTTTGTTAGATGCTGTGAGCATGCGTTTGAAATCGATCTCATAAACAATGGAATAAAATATCTGATGCAAGCAAAATTAACCGCAACAGAGGAAGAATGCACTCTTTTTAGAACTTCCTTTTTGAAGAAGTAATCAAAAACATTTGATAATCCTAAGAATAATGATGCATTTGGACTGTTTTTTCCCCCTCAAAAGTTTCCAGACTCATTTTCTAAATTAGAACACTTTTTCCCTCCAATATTCACATAAAATTAAAATTTTAACGTCACTCTAAATCTTATCATAGGTCCCACAAATTTAATCTAAATGCACTATTCTAAAAATACTTTTAAAGTCATCTTTAAATAAATTCTACAATATTGTATTGTATATTTAAAAGTAAGACTCACATTTAAATGCCAACTTACAAATCCTGCACTCTGAAGAATCATCCATTACAGTTTATAAATTGAAAACTATAGTGGGGCTTAACATCCTTTTCATAGACCAGGTGTTGTATATCAAGATCAGCAGTCTTCCACATATTATCAAATTATGATTAGGCAAACCTTCAAGTTCTCATTTAGAGGTAGCCCTGTCCATATGGAGACATTGTCAAAACTTGCCAAAGAACATCTTAATTCATATTTCCTGGAACCTAGGATTTGCAGAACGCTTGCATTACAAGCTTGGTGAAGAGTAGAACCATTGAAGACTTCTATTTATCACTCAATATTCCAACTCTATGCTTCATATTGGCAGAAGTTTTGAATTGAAGGGTAGGCCTTTGATTCATGTTCTTGCTATGGTTTCTAGCAGAAACTGCATAATATTGGGATTCCAAAAAAAAAAAAAAAAAAAAAAGGGAAAAGAAAAGAAATACCCTTAAACTATTTATGGAAACCTAAACTAGGAAGGTTTCTCAAATTTTTGGTCTTAGATCAATGATTCTCTCCCATTTTCTCTAAGGTCAATAAGGAGCACTGAGTAGTTATCTAAACCTTATCCATGCATATTTGTTTTTAATCTTTTTAATAGATGTAGTGTGATAACACAAGGAAAAGTGAAAAGCTAAAAAAGAGTCTTGAAATTCAAACATAACTACTGAAGAAAATATATTATTTACAAGAAAATTTTTCCCCTGAATGGTAATAATAAACCTATTGGACAATAAAGTATTCATAGATCTCAAACCCTATCACACTTGAATAGTGTTCCGGACTTTGGGAATATTCTTTTTATTAATAATGGGGAAGATGCTAGAGTACTGCAACAGAAGAATTTCTTATTTTGCAGGAATTACTTTCTTGCAAATGAAAAACAAAATAGACTTTCTTAAACAAATCTTGAGGTTGAATCTTAAGGAAATTTTTGGGCATTGCCAGTCCAGTGGTTTTTTTTTTTTTTTTTTTTTTTTAAATTTAATTTTCAGAAAGTCTTGGTTATGGAACTCATTACATTCTTACTTTCGAGATAGACTGAGGTGTAAACTTTCTCTGTTCCTCCTTTTTCTTTTTTTTTTTAACTTTCCTCCCTTATTGCACAAAATGTCATCTTTAATTTCAGAGTCAGCTGTAACTTGCAAGTGTGAGTATTTCCAGATATGAGATCCTTGACAGTATAAATTGTTGCATTGACCATGACAATATTTGTATTTCTGTGTTGCATTGAAGTGACGACTTTGGTTCTTGCATTGACTGCTATAGAGTATTTACATGTGAAACACATTAGTGCATATCAAGCTATAAAGTCTGATGAATGTATGAGTGGGTTATTCGTACTTGTTTCATTTGGCATTCATAACATGCATATTTTCTTGCAGATAATAGTGCTGGAAAATCATTCATTTCTTATATTACTGCCAAGGTAATTATCATTTGTTGTTTTTACTCTTTTTATGGCTTCTGTACACCTGTAGTAATGCATCTATGATATGGTGGCTGATGTTTGTGACGCTGTGAGATTTTCTCCTTTTTCTACAATACTAGAGCAATAACCAGACTTACATTAGAATAAGTACTGAAGTACATAGATACTAAATATATTTAAAGGGTATCAGTGAAGGCTTTTACATTCTTATGCTGTAAATTAGTGAGTGAGCCTCTTATACTGCCTCCATCTTGGTATGGATATCTTTTTGATCCTTGCAATATTTTTTGAATATTTTCCAAAAGGGAATTTTCTGGCTTTTCTATATAATCTTTGTGATTGTAGATTTTTCTTGTGATGGTTTAAACACAAAATTTTTTTAGAGAGTTTGTGATGTTGGTTGTTGGAGGGAATTCATGATTTGAAGCTGCTTTTGCATTTTGAATTCAAGTGATTATTTATTTCTTTGAATCACTCCTAACCTTCCAATCAAGGATGTTAGAATAGTTGGAAAACTTGCATATTGCGAATACTGACACTGCTCTAAACATTCACCTTTTGCCAGAATTTTCTTTTTAAGATAAGACATCTTATGCTGCTTTCATGAGTTACTTTATTCTAGTCATAATTTCTCCTCATGCTGAGACCATTATTTTCAGTATCATGTACTTGACATGTTTTTCTTTGAGTGTGTTTTCTGTTTTTAATTTTTTTGGGTGGGTTGGGGAAACTTCAAATTTCAGAAGTGTTTCTGATTGGAGTTGATCCCTCCCTATGTAACACAAGCACTCGATATTCATATTCATGCATTTTTGCAGATTCTTGATGGCATCCAGGTGTCCGTAAGAAATGTCCATATCCTATATTATGACAGCCTGAAGACTTCGGTACAATATCTCCCTCTTGTCATGCAGTTGATGTGTTTTTTCTAAATTTTATATTTTTCTTGTTATTGAAGACAATAATGTTAAGATTTTATTGTTTTCATAAGCAATCATTTTTAGATAATCACCTCTTTTTTCCCTGATTTTTGCCTCAATTCTTTTCTATATACCCTGGGAGTTCTCTTCCTTTTACTACAGAGTAACCCTGAAATCTGCTCTCACTGCCCCATTCTCGAAATTGTGCTCTTATGCCCCTTCTTTTGGGCCATGCACACTGGTCAGCTCATTGCCTGTTAACTCCCTCCTTCTCTTTGTTGTCTTCTTTTTATTCCCTAATCTCTTGCCTTCACCAAACTGTCACCCAGGTACTTCTGTCAATCACCTTCTGGTTCCTCAATTCATCTTTTGCTACTCCAGCACATCATCGTTTTCTCTTCTTTTTTTTTTTTTTTTTTTTTTTTGTCTTTTGTTCGATCTTTCATTTCCCTCAGTTTCTCCTATCTATCTCCTCTTATGCTCATTTCTGAATTTACATGTTTGTATACATATCTAGTTGGGAATCAGAGAACATGCACCCAATTTGTTAATCATCCCCATATGTTCCTTTCTCTTGTTAATTTGTTTGATTGGTTGCAAAGGTGATGAAGGATTGTTAAATCTAATTGTGCTCTATGAGCTTAGCGATTTAACTAAATTTAAAGTGGGAGGCCTTGAGTTCTCTCTTGCCATTGCCTCCATTGGTTGATTAACGTGTTCAGTCCACATTTGAGGGGGTTTGTTAAGTGGTTAAATTTAAACTTTTTTATTATATGCTTTTATATACATATCCGTAGTAAAAATTACGGGTACTTCATTCGAAACAAGCAGTGAAGAATTTCAACCTTTAGAGTGGAAAAAAAAGGGTGAAATAAGAATATAGTTGTAGACATTTTCAGATTTCTTTTTATTAGGATTTCTTTTCTTTTTAGGATTCCTGTTTCCTATATAGTAGAAACTTTTTAGGAAGTTACTTATTTTTTCTGTGTCTATGTTCTATAAAAAGGGTCTTGTAATTAGATTAGATAATAAGAGAGTTCAGAAGCTCAATTTTCTTCATGGTATCAAAGCCATATCATATCTAGGGTTTCTTTTCTACCAATTTTGTAAAATTAGCTTTCTTATCCAAAACTTGTCTCAAATTTTGGCCTTCATCCTCATTCCTTTATCCAATCCTCTTTCATAGCTGGAATCATGTATGATATTACAAAAATAATTCAAACTTCTCAATTAAAAGAAGTTGGTCTTCATAGCTATTCCTTTATCTAACTGCCCTCCATTGTTGGAATCATGTATGATATTATAGAAATAACTCAAGCTTGTCAATCACAGAAGTTAAACCTAATCATACTTTAGGAAAGTTATCAACATCTAGTTGTGATGGAGAAACAAAGGGAAGGCATATTAAAAATCAAAGTTATGCTCGTATGACAATCTTAAAATAATCATGAGAAGATACAAGAAGTTGGTGGCCTTAATAGTGAGGAGATAGAAAAGCTAAGAGCATTGTTGGGAACACTTGAGAAATCTCCCAGTGCAAGTTCATTAGCACTTTCGGGTAATTCTTATTTTTTAATTGGATTTAATACCAAATAAATTTTTCATAGACTCTTGGATTATAGAATTTGGAGCCACCGTTCATATGATCCATTCATCTAATAAGCTTAGTATTTGTGGATCTTGTTCAAGTAATCGAAAAATTTCAATTGCTGATGGTTCTCTTACAATTGTAACAAGTCTAGGAGGATTGAACTTGCTAAAGAAAAGGATGAATTGTACTACTTAGGGACTCAAAATAAGTCATCTTTTCTCAATAGTCATTTATCTTTATTATGTTTATCATCTAATAGAGATGTTATTTGTTTCATCATCTCCGTTGGTGTCATCTATTATTTACAACTTGTAAAGTTATGTTTCCTTCATTATTCAAAGGATTGGATACAAGAAATTTACATTGTTATGTGTGACCTTGCCAATCATACTCATACATGTTTTCCTATTATTTATAAAAGAACTTCCACCACATTTTATTTGATTCACAATGACATTTGGGGTCCCTTTCTTGTCCCTAATACTACTGGTTCTGGGTGGTTTGTGTCATTCATAAATGATTGTACTAGAGTGACTTAGATACATTTGCTAAAACACAAATATAATGTCTTGAGTATGTAGAGTCTAATAGTAGTGAAGAACTTTTGTTTTCTCTGTCACTTGCGGCAGTCCAAGAGTGCGAGCGCCTCAAAAGAGGTCTTGCTAACCAAACAACAAGAGGGGATCAAGGGGTTAGAGTCCCGCTGCCCCTGAAATGAAAATTACCTTTTTGGGCATAACATTTGTATGACGTTTTACCCAATTATTGACTCTTCTTATAATTACTCATATAATATGTAAATCCTAATTTTGAGGGCAAGAAATACAATTCTAGTGTTGTAGTGGATGTAGGTATTTCGATCAAACCCCAAAATATCTGTGTTTCCTATTTTTCATGTTTATTATCTTTCTTGTAATTGTTCATGTGTTTCGATGTCAACATTATGTTCATCCTATATTTCATTCCATGATCTAAAATTAGTTTGGCATAAAAATTTAAAGGTTTCAGTTAGATAATGCAAGAGATTATTTTAATCAAACCTGAAAATAAGGAATTATTCATGAGTTATCCTGTGTGGATAACTGAAAGAAAAAATGGTCATCTCTTAAATATTACTTGAGCACTTCTTTTTTATCAAAATGTCTCAAAAATTTATTGGGAGAAGCAATTCTCACTTCTGCATACATAATAAATAGGTTAATATCACGTGTTTTGAGTAAAAAAATCATATGGAGTCACTTGTTAAATTCTATCATGATTTAAGAACTACAAATAACCTATAACCTAGGATATTTGGTTCTATTGCATATTTTCTTACTCATAGCCACTAGAGGGAAAAACTTGAACCTAAAGCTATTAAATGCATATTTATAGTTCATCAACTTAGAGGAAATATAAATGTTACTATCCTCCTTCCAAAAAAATTTATGTTACCATCCTCCTTCCAATATTACTTGAGCACTTCTTTTTTTTCTAAATGTCTCAAAAATTTATTGGGAGAAGCTATTCTCAATTCTGCATACATAATAAATAGTTAATATCACGTGCTTGAGTAAAAAATTCATATGGAGTCACTAGCTAAATTCTATCATGATTTAAGAACTACAAATAACCTATAACCTTGGATATTTGGTTCTATTGCATATGTTCATATTCATAGCCCCCAGAGGGGGAAAACTTGAACCTAGAGCTGCATATTTATAGTTCATCAACTCAGAGGGAATATAAATGCTACCATCCTCCTTCCAAAAAATTTATATTTTTGTGAATATCACCTTTGTTGAAGAAAAACCATATTTTTTAGAAGCTTATCCCAAGGGACAACTTTTATCTGATGAAAATAAAGAGATTTTTTTTTGTGACTGATGTATTTGATCTACATCTTCATTTGATATTCAATTCTCCTTCTCCTACAATTGTTTTAAAACCTGTACAAAATAGTGAGTGTACCCTAGTCGAATCAACTATTTATTGGTCTAGTTTAGAGTATGAGTCAATTTGTGAGTCTATTCCTGTATCCCCTTCTAAATCTATGATAAATGATAATATGATTACTGAGAAAGGAGGGTATAAAATGATGTACTCAAGGAAATGAGTAGTTATTTCTGATTTAATGCAAGTCTAAACTTCCAATCCCAACCTTCTAAATGAGGTAGTGAAGAATTTTGAACTTGCAAATTCAAAAGCTACTCTAGAACGAGCAGTCAAAAACAATGACCTAACAAATTGCATTAAGAAAAGAAACTCAAGAATATACTAAAAGACCACTATATCCTATATACCATTCAATATCTTTTCAGTAGCTCATAAAACCTTTCTTATCTATTTTATACCAAATAATATATTTTAGACATTATCTGATGAAGAATGGAGAAAAGTTATGAGAGTTGAAATGGATGCAGTTGAAAAGAATTAGACTTAGGGGCTTGTTGAACTGCCAAAAAGAAAAAAAAACCCGTAGTATGTTAATGGGTGCTTACCTTAAAATACAAAATTGATGGGTCACTTGAAAGATATGCAACGAGGCTTGTGGCAAAGGGATACACCCAAACATATGTGATAGATTATCGAGAGACTTTTGCTTCGGTTGCAAAGAAGAATATGTTGAGCATACTTTTGTCTTTGGTAGCCAATTTTGACTAGGATGAGAACAATTTGATGTTAAAAATGCATTTCTATATGGTGATTTAGAGAAAGAAATTTTTATGGATATTCCTCGTGGTTTTAGCAAAGATGTGGTAGGCAATAAAGTATGTAAAATGAAAAAAAGCTCACCATGTCTTAAACAGTCGCCTAAAGCATGGTTTGATAGATTTTTCAAGGTGATGTTGGCAATGAGATATAAACAAAGTCAAGGAGATCATACTCTTTTTATTAAACACTTAGAACCAGGGGTGGTCACAACTTTAGTAATTTATGTTGATAATATAATCGTAATAGGAAATGATGAAAAGAAAAGACATGCTAGTTTGATTAAAGAGCTTGAAATAAAGAAACTAGTGAGATTAAAATATTTTTTGAAAATTGAAGTAGCACATTTGAAGCAAGGAATTTTTATTTTCCAACAAAAGTATGTTATTAGTTTTTTTTGAGATGACAGAAAAATTAGTTTGTAAACCAACACTAACTCCTATTGATCAAAATCACAAAGTTGGAAAGTTACTTGAGTTGTTTTTAACTGGAAAATGTACCTGAAGTTAGTTAGAAAGCTTATTTATCTATCTCATACACCACCAAGTATAGCATATTCAGTTAGTGTGGTAAGTCAATTTATGCATGATCCTAAAGAGGTACATCTATCAGTAATTTATCGAATACTTCATTATTTGAAAGGTAGTCTAGGTAAAGAAATTTATTTAAAAAGAAACTTTTGCTTAGCTATCGAGGCATACACAAATGCCGACTATGCAGGCTCACTAGTAGATAGAAGATTTACCTCAGGTTATTGTAGATTCCTAGTTGGTAATTTTGGTATTAGAGTGGGAGGGTCATGAGTTTGAATCCTTGCTATTACGGTTGTTTGTTGATTATTGTGTACTTGTTGAGCATTGGTAGAAAAAATTATAATTGACCCACGTGGGGTATGTTATTCCTCACTATCAGTTTAAGCTTTCAGACGGGTTGCAATTTAACTCGATTTAACATTATGAAAATTTCTCTTCAACCTAAACGCGAGGGAGTATGTTAAAATGATAAATTTAACCCTTTTCCTATCATCTTAAACTTTTAAAGTAAAACTCAATTTAACAAATAAGTCTGATGAATTTTACCGAACAAGATGCTCACTCTAGCTCTGCAATTGAAATTTTGGCATTTCAGAAAGACAAGAAAAAAAATAATCTTCTTAAGCTAATTTAGAAGAAAGAGCAAGGACAAAATAATTTTCCTTTTATAGTCACATTCTTTTGCATTGTACTATTCTGCATAGAACAATTGATGATATTTACTAACTCTCTTGGTGTTTTCCAGGCTGTTACTCTATTTGGTATGAAGTTTTCAGGTCTGACAATTAGCCGACAAAATTTTGTCGGGTACTTTCTGCTTCCTTCTAAGTATTTGAGAGACTGAAAAATTGTAATATGTGAATATTATCTGAAAAGTCATGCTATGACCTATCAAAAACACATTTGCATGAGAGTGCTCTAGCTAGTTGAAGTTTGGCTTTGATTTTTAATAAATAGGACAACTATCTAAGGGTTGAAGTTATATTTTGGCAGTTAATAGGTTCATTGCCTTCTTTTTTGTATAGTGTACTAGCTACTGGTTGTGTTGTCCATTCTGACTAATATTGGTCATGAAAGGTTAATATGGGTGTATAATTTCTGTAGAGCTTGTAAGAGTTTATAACATCAGTACAGATGTATGGCTTCCTAAAATGTCTTATTCTTATAGCTTTTGAGATGTCTGCAGACCATTCTGGTGCAGTTGTAGAATCCTTGTTTAGACCTGCTACCACTTCTTTACTTTCTCTCCACAACTATGCTCTATCTGTTTTAATTTTAGATCAGATCTCCAGTCCTGTTACCTAGTAAAGATGCAGGAGAATTCAAAGATCTGTGATTTATGAAAATTCCTCATCTAAGTCTTGAGGAAACCATTTGTATTTAATGGGAAATTTCATCCTTATCTATTCAAAAAGATGACTCTTGCGTCATCCTTTTCTGACTCCTGGGTAAAGTTCCTCCTGTATTTTTCCCAAAGCTTTTCAGTGTCCTCCTAATTTCTGAGGTAATTAAGCTGAAAATTACACAAAGAGCCATGAGATATGCTGCATACAGTAGAGAGCAAAATATACTTTCTTGCTATGGATAGGTAGGCTTTTCCAGCCAGCTCACTGTTTTCAGCTTTAGCAGGAACAGTATTTTTGGCCATGAAGGATTTAAACCAAGTTGTGCTGCTTCTTTGCATCTGAATTCTGCTACAAGTTCTCCAGAATGTCATTCTTAAACCTGATACCATATGCTAAGCAATATTGAACCCCTCTATGTAGCTCTACTCTTAATTCCTTAAAACTGGGAAAATAACAAAAAAGAAGGAATATTTAGAAGGTAAAAAATAAAGAAGTAATGCAAAATCAATCAACCTCTCTTGGGAACATTGTTATGGTTTATGCAATGTTTCATAATCAAAGTGTTGAACTTCCTTGGATGGCATTGATCTTTTATATATATATATTAATCATATAATAGTTACAATTTACCTAAACAGTTTTCTTTTAGGTCTTTTTAGTTTTCTAGGAGAAATGAGAAAGCTGCATTATTGATCTTAGTTTGGGAAAAGCAAACCTTTTATGATTTTCTCATTGGTACTCAACCCTGTTCTAAACACTCAAATTTTTCAATTGATTGTTCTCTACAAAAATAATATTTCCCTGTTTATTATAATTAAAGATTATTTCCTTGATCATTCACTTATTCTAAGTGAAGACATCAACTGTTTGGAGTTCAGGGTTTGTTATTAATTGGACAAGGTCTATTTGGTTCCTCTGATTTAACAGGATGGTGTTGTTTTGTATGTACAGTATCAAATGCTATATGTTTAGGTTTTAGGACTTATCATTAGGTTCATAGTTGAGGGTGTATCTTTATGTGCCTTGCCATGCTTTTATTAATTTTCTGTACCCTTGGCTTATTTCTTGTTTCCACTGCCAGGGTCTTACTATTAAATCAAAAAAAATAGTAGCTGGAAATCATTTTCAATCTCCATGCATTATAATGAATGGTAAACATGGAGGTTTAATGCAAAAACTTTGAGGTTATCATTTCTCATGTGATGAGTGGTGACAATTGTTCCACCACTGTGGGCACTGAGAAAAACTATTTGTTGTAATATTAACAACATAGATAATGTTCTCTATTGTTTTTATTTCAGATTCAGAGGAGGTCAAGTCAATAAACTTATTGAAGTTCAGGGCTTGGAGTTATATTGTCGTACGTTTGAAGGAACTCTTGATTTGTTAAGTGTAGAAAATACTGTTGATTCAAAATGTGTTGAAGAATCAAATTTTGAAGCCGAGAACTGTTTTCATGTTTTGTCCCCATTGGATGTGTTGGTGTCTCTTTCGGTATGTGATTTGCAACACACTTTCTGTTAATTGTTTTCTCCCCTTGATAAATCTTCCTTCAATCTGCAATTTGGTTTTTCTTCTCTGAATTTTGTACTGATTAAGTTCTTCTTGGAACTTGCTGTGTCTTTCAGTAGGGTTTTTTACTACACTTAACTGGTTGTGCTTCGAGCTGGTATTAATTTATTAATCTTGCAATGCAGTAAAAATTTACTATAGATGGAAGTTGTACTGTTATGTATTGCTTCAATAATGCCAATAACTGAAGAAGGAAAAATGATTTACTGTTGCCATTTGTCCAGTTGGATATAGTTCCTGCTGCTATCCCATTTCATATTTTCTGCTTCTAAGAAAAGTTGTCCAAATTTATATGTCATTTGGGAATCAAAAGGTGAATTAATTATTATTCTTTCAAACATAGTGATATTCAGTATAAGTATACTCTCATAATTTGAAATACAAGTCATGAAAAGTACTTTGGAAATAATAGAGAGAATATTAACATAGAATAAATAGCTTTAGGAATGATTTTCCTTACTAGGGACCAAGGGTAAATTCAGAAAAACTTGATCTATTAACTTAAAAACTATTTTTCATAATACTTGCGTATTTGGTTAACTAGGACACGTGAAATTGGATGGAGGGAACACCTTAGAATGAATTATTTATCTTCCTTACTAGATTTCTGGAGGAAGGTTATCTTTTAAAGCAGCAAGTTATCTAATTCTGCCCGACTTTTGTGGACCAGAACTTCAGTACTGACTTTTAGTAATTTCGGCATCTTGGAAACTGAAGTCTTATAACCCTAAATTCAGCACATGAGAAACACAAAGCAGAATAATAATCAAAATTGCCAACTAAATGTTACTGCTATCAATACTACTACTTACTAAAACAATAATAATAACTGCCTAATGCTGTTGTGCATCAATTCTCTTCTGATTGGTAACATTTTATTTCTAAAGCTTTCCATAATCAACCTCATGTCCAAATAAGCTCTTCCATCCTTTCTATTTTTTTTATTTATTTATTTTTTTCCCCAAGGTCTAGGATATCCTACTTCATTCAACTTCCAGCCTTAATAACTTTGTCAATTTGACAACTACTTAATTGATTTGAACTACAGAATAGGAGTAATAGGTTCTTTGCAAATGATTGTTAGATGTTATGGGAAATTAGTTCTTTAGGAGTCATATTCTGAATCAAAACAAGTTCCCCACAGAGATCCTGATGCAGGACAATAACATGCAAGAGTGTTCCACCCAAACTATCCAAAAAACTAAGAGAGAATAAAATTTGTCAGATTATAGAGTATTTTGGAATTGCTTGAAAATAATAAGCAGAAGGGAAAACAAAAGAATTCATAGCATCACACTAAGAAAGAATCCTAGGCGTTGCACCAGGGACCTTCACTTTGACTATCATAGCCATCTTGATTCTCTAGGTTAATGAATTCTTTGAAACAAGCAACAAGACGTTTCAATTTCACTTTGCATTCTTCACGCTAAACTTCCCAATCAAGAAAATCCTCTGCTTGCTTTTTTACCTTGAAAATCTGCAATTTTATCTGAAATCTTAAAGTATTCAAATATAAAGTCCTCCATATTGCTCTATGATTCCATTGTGCTTGCTCTAATTGTGATTCTTGGGATCATGTAATGGGCTTTCCCAAAATATCTTCTATTTTATTCTCAAAGCCACCTTCTTTCACCCTAACTCCTCATGAGCCCTATGCTATAGGGTCAACATCTCTTGGAGCTATTCAATCATACTGAACCTGATTCCAAATTTGGTGAAGATTAATATACTTGGCAGGAAAATGTAAAAAAAATGTGAAGCTGTAGCTTGGCTAAGGGAGAAATTCTCTGCAACGGGAACTTTATTGATAGTTGAAAGATAATTTTGAATGTTGCTCCTATTCTTTGAATGGAATACCAATGATCTAAGCCTATTAGAATAAAAATACTCAATATAAAGCTGGATCTTAATCATGTAGGAAGCTAATAAAATTTAGAAAATCCTAAAATTCCACTACTGCCAGTACTAGTGGTTACTAGAAGAAATAATACTAGTGGGCTAATGGTATCCTGTGTCAGACACTCTAGTCATGTTAGTTGCTTGCTCAAAAAAACTTTATGTTGATAGAAATGATTAAATTTATACATTTAACACACCCCTTATGTATGGACTGAACACAAATTATTAATAATAGGCCAAACAAATGTACAATAACCAACAAATAGGGTGGAACGAAGGCTCAAAAAGGGAACCTTAAAACATTAATACCATGTTAAATTTGCACTTATACTTTTAAGTTGATAGAAAGGAGTTAAAATTATACACTAAACAATTCAAAAGCAACAACTTTTCTAGTGTTTCACCCCTAATTTCCATGGACCATGATATTAGGAATGGTAATTTTTGCTTTTTACTCTATTTTAATTTTTCTTTTTTCTTTTTTTGAATCATTCTAATCTAATAGTTGAGACATTAGCTGTTAAATGAACATATTAGTTAATCGTAGGCCTTTGAAATAATTAACTGATGTCAACATAAAGTTAGGTGAAGAGGGACATGGGAAGTTTTCCATTTTGGTTTAATCAGGGTAATACAATCAAATTTTCCTTTTGGCTTTAGAAAGAAGAAATCTATTGTAGCTTGACTGGGAATCCGAGCCATCTTATATATATGGCTTCACTAAGTAAAACTTTTTTATAATCTCACTCGAGGATAATTCTTCTACTAGCAATTAATAGATATGAATTTATGGTATACACATTGTAATTTGCTTCCAGATGAAAGTAGCTTTTTAATTATGTTTTCCTTGTGATAATTATCTTGTTACTATCACAAGATGGTAATGTACCCCACTTCCTTGTTTGTTGCCTTTGCAGTCTCCCCACTTTCATCAGTATTATCATTTTTGTAGTGCGATTGGAAAAAATTTTATATTTATTTATGTGATATATATTCAGTAACTAGAATACTTGAAGTTTGTCAACTAAAAGATTTTCTCGCATAAGTATGTTTTTCTTTCTTGGTACATGAACATGTGGATTTTTGAAGAATAGATCAGATAACTATGATGATATTGTGGTGACCGTATGGGTCCATCATGAATGCTTAAATGAATATTCTTTTCTATACATCTTAAGCAATTTGCATATGCTCCATCCAAAGCAGACGAAAACGGTTTTTGCCTCTCAACAACCTACTGAAAACTGGTTACTGCTGAAACTCTTAAATAAATTGGAAGTCTGGAAATAGAACTCTTAGGATCAAAATATGCACAATTGATACAATATTATTGTTCAGATGCAAATGTACATTATAAGAAAGGTGTTAATTTCCAATGTCTTTTGTCATACTTCTTGATTTTATCTAGTTGTTCGAACAACTCTTAGAACCAAACTCAGTAAAAGGCTGAAATGATAGTTTGCCACCCCCAGCATTCTCATTTATTCTTCTTCTTCTCCCTCCCTCCCTTTCACTATTTTTAAATCATTTATTTGGATAATGATTAAGAAAAAACATGTTATATGGAATGACATAACACATTTTCTTTGTGAAGGCCATGTGACATTCTTTTTGTGTATATTGCATTTTCTTCTTCTGCTCGAAACATTTTCTTCAAAGAAATGCTAGTTCATTCTTTATTTTCTTTGTTAATCAATTCATCTTCTATACTGATGGACTTTGACATAGGATATCCTAATATTCACTTTTTTCTCTTTGTCTAACTTTTACAATTTTTCTATATAATAGGTTAATAGATCTGGGAAACTGGAGAATGATGCTCCTCAATATTCTGCCAATGTTGAGTTAACTAGTGTGGTTTGTCCTTTTGCGATCTTCAACTTTACTTTTGTTTGCTTCTTTTTTTTTTATTTTTTTTTTTTTATATTTTTTTTTTTAACAATTAGCTTTAATTGATACCCCATGTGCTTACTTACATATGATTGAGTAATGGACTTATTTTGTTTTCAGGTCTTGTCAATGAATGAGTTCCAACTGCAACGGATTTTGAGTTTGAGTGATTATTTATCAACATGTCAATTGAGGCAGAGGTATAGTAATTGATGTCCTGTTTCTTTAGGCCTTACTGTTTTGTTAATTAAGAATCTAATGCCTTGGTGGTTTAGAGCAGGTTATAATGATTGAGTTCCCCTATTCTTTGAATCGTAACCCCTTAACTAAAGGTAATGCAGATCAATTACTCTAATTAAGCATTTTAGTCATCTAAGTATCCTAAATGAGCACTCAGTTGACCTTAAAACTGATAGTTTAGATCAATTAAACAATCTATGGTTCCAATTTGTCATCAATTTGAGAAGATAGTATCAAACTATTTATGGATTAATCACCAGAAGCAACTAATCAAAATAACAATAAATTAAGGTAATAGAATAGAAAAATCAAAATGATAAAAGTTATGATAAAGTTCTGGATATTAATCGGTCAAATTGATAGGGATATTGCAATATAGTTTATAACAATTTCCAAGTTAAACTAATTAAGGACATTCATAAGGTTACAGAAACTCAATCAAAATCCTCAACTAGTAGTCAAATAGGAACACAAAGCATATCCTAGAAGCGTCAAATAATCTAGATTCACCCAATAAACTAGATAACAGTCAAGAAGGTTACATCAATTCCTTGTAAAACCCTATCTTCAACTGTGCTGAATTAGTAGTGAGTTGAGTAGAAAACCCTAGGTTTTGTCTCCTGAACTGCACAGAAACTCTTCGGAGTGATGCTACATTTTTCTCTCTTCACTTCCATATTTTGTTTTTAGGAAAATTATTGACTTTAGTTTTTTATCTATTAATATTTGGTGGTAATGGTCCTTAAAGCTTATTTTTATCTTTTAAAGTTATCTAACAGTTTAGGTGGTGATTATGGTCCTTCTTTTAGTTATGTTAAGGGTCAACTGTTAGTCAACTTATTTTTACAATTTTTTAATTAAAACTGAAGGGCAATATTGTCAATTCAACCTCACCACATTCTTCATCTCCTCCTGCTGTTCCTTCTCCACCCCTAATATTCCCACCACCGCCACGGCCACCACAGGTTCCATCTCCTCTGCCCCCTCATCTTCCCCTCATGTGGTTTTCCATTTCCACTTACTGCATTACAACCATCTCCTCAACTATCTGTATTCCCATGATCCCTTTCTTTTTCCTCATTGTTGGTAGGCCTTGCAGGTTTTCATCCTTCTCTCCTTTATATATAATTCCAAAACTAAACATAAAGACACTGATTTAGCGAGCAAAAATAGCTATGTAGCATCACATAAAATGTCTGCCCAAACATACACTTACAGGCCTTTTTTAATGCTCACCTTCATAAAGCTTGTTCACTACCTTTACATAGTCTAGTGACAGGGTTGTGTTGTAGGACATGTTGATCACTTTTTTTATTAAATTCCTCTCTTTGTTCAGTGCTTTCAGTAAAAAATACACCTGAAATACAAAAATATTAAGAATGGCATGCCAAAACGAAAATATACAAAAACCTAAAAGACATGGAAGTAAAACAAATAAATAAATTTTTTGCGTGGCATATGGTTATTATTTTCATTTTATTTCTATGTGATAAATTTTGAATTCTTAAATTTTACATTGGACATGTATATAAAGTCAAACCTGTTAGGGATCCAATTATGGCAATAGATTAAAAAAGGAAGTTGTTATATGAGCTACATTGTGGAAACTTTAGAAACTTTCTATATTACGTTCAAAATTAGTCTTAATGTATAATATTTACTATTATAAATGGTTATTAATTAGTGTTAGGGTTTGCTATGAAGCGTATTTAATTGGCTAGTTTGGAATAATAAAGGGGAAGGAAAAACAGATTTATATTAACTCATTTATTCAACTTGAGGTGTTAAGAACTCCTTTAATCATAGGAACTTATGCTTATTGAGGATTTAAAGGGACCACTCGCCTAGGAGCTTGAAAAGAGGAAAGAGTAATAACAAGAACAAAATCATCCAATAGAAAAGTCAAATTGTAGTCAATTAGCCTGCGACATGATCCATGATTATGGTTCATCACAAATTGGTATTATTAGAATCAAATGTCATGGACGAGTCATCAAAACTTGAATTGAAATTGGATGCTTGTATTTGGCTAACAGAAAGCAGGATGCTCCAATATGAGGAGGCTCAAAAGGAAATCAAAGGGATGTTACAAGTTATAGCACACCAATGTCTATTGGCAAAGGGGTAGTCATTAAACCAACATTTGGACAGGAACATGGTTCAACCAGCTATTACTTGGACCTAGAAGTGCATAAGAAACTCAAACAAGAGATAATGTGGTACCTAAGTATGATAAGATGGACTTTCCTATTTATCATGGCATCCGTTGATCCGTTAGGTTGATTCAACCTTTGCAACTTTAAGATTAGTCAGGATTGTTAGATCAATTTAAATTTCCACCAACTAAAAATGCTTTCAACTTTGCTTAAGTTGAAAGAGAAGGGTTAACTTTATCGTTGTAATACACCCGTTATATGTGGGCTAATCACAAATTTTCAAATAAGGCCCAACATGCATAATAATCAACAATTAGGGGACAATAGCAAAGATTAAAACTGAGGACTTTTCACTATGATATAATATAGATCAAGTGAAATTGTCAAAGTTTAAGCTTATATAGAGAGTTAAATTTAACAAGAATATTCACCACATGAAAATGTGGGAACAGCAACATTTCATATGAGGGGGTAAGCCCAATTATGGGCAAATAAGTTGAAACAAGAAGAATCGGGGCCATCTTGGGATGTGTTGGAAACCTATGTCACATACATTTTGACCTCTTCATTGAAGCAATGCATTGGGGAAGTTTGCCAATTATAAGTTAAAAATGACAAATCAAAGATTATTTTGACAGGTTCCTATCACTACTCTCACTATTCTATTGAGGTTTCAACAACAAGTAGATCTATTTATATGTGGGTTGATTGAACCTTACTGAGTTTGTTGAATTCTAAACCCCTCATGATTTTGTTGTTGGCATGAGTCTAGCTAGATTTTTTGACTGAAAATAACAATGGTACTTGAGAGTAGAATCTTGTACCATGATAACCTAGCACAATTTAAAATCAACAGTTCCTAAAGATGATGACCTTTGAGATGCAGGGGGAGGGGTCACAACAAATTCTTCCACCCTAAACAAACCATCCATCTAAAGGTTTAAATAGGAATGAGATGGCAGAAAAGGTTACAACTGTGATGAGGCTTATACAAGATATTGAGTTCACTTTCTAGGGGGGAGCGGTGTTAGGGATCCATTATGAAAATAAATATCTAAGTTGAGATCAAGGAAGAGATCAAGGAAGATTCTTGAAGCTTTAGGAACTTCCATATTATCTTAAAATATCTTATGTTTTCATTTAATTATATTATGTTTAAATTTATATCTAATTATGAGTTATAATTAGGCTTAATATATGCTTATAACAGCCGTTCTCTATCAAATTAGGCTTAACTCTTTCTGTGCTCTTTCTGTTTGAGTTTTGACTGTTCATTTTACAGATGTTTTTATGATGATGTGAAATTTAACATAGTTCTAGAGGAGGTCGTCTTGCTGTTCAAGTTTTGACTTGCTTGTTTTATAGTTGTTGCTCAGTTTTGGGCCAAATATTGAAAAATTGTGGCTGGCCCACCCATGAAGGGGTTTGATAAATTTATTTGAATTTTTACCCCTCTTGAGATGGAATTTGAATGATAACATAGTCACTTTTTTTTTCCCTTAATCCTTGTTCTGAACACTATTTGTATCAATCAGAGGTATGTAAGCAGATTAGTAATCATATAGTATAAGGAATGGCATAAAGTTAGATACTTACATTCTCAATTCATGTGCAGTTATTGAGGTTAAAAATTTCAATATTTTGTGTATACGATGATGGAAGTGAAAAAATTTGGTAGTACTATCTTGTACCTAAAAGAGGACAAAAGTTTATGGGGAAAAGGATTTTGCAGAGTAAACTGGTGTTTGAGGAGGTAGTCATTGTTTTGGGTCATCTGGAGAAAAATTGAGGAACTTTAAGAACCTGGGGAAGCACTTTTTTAATTTTTTTAATTTTTTTAATTTTTTTAATTTTTTAAAGTTATATAAACACAAATATTTTTAAATTTCGTAAAAATCTTGATTGCTTGCTGTTGGATGTTATATTATTATGATTTGATTATTGGTCTGTTTATTTGTTTGTTACTGTTTATCTTCTTATTGGTCTCTCTTTTTAATTTTTTCTCGTAGTGATTTGACTGCTCCTCTCATTATCATAAGTCCATCTGCAGAAGGATAAAGTCATGTTATGCTGCCTGGAAATCTCTATACTGATAAGTTCCCCATGGATATTGCAGATATGGACGTTATCGTCCCTGGTGGAGTCCTTTAGAGAAAAAGCTTAAAGGTTGGCAAATAGCTTGGTGGCACTATGCTCAAGAATCTGTTCTCTCAGATGTTCGA
This sequence comes from Cynanchum wilfordii, assembly GCA_025388415.1. Taxonomy (NCBI): domain Eukaryota; kingdom Viridiplantae; phylum Streptophyta; class Magnoliopsida; order Gentianales; family Apocynaceae; genus Cynanchum; species Cynanchum wilfordii. The sequence goes on from JAHSUH010001531.1 coordinate 45,273, forward strand.
CAGAGACTGAAAAGAACTTCTTGGAAGTATCTGGGAGAGCGTCTGTAAGTTAGCCCTTCTTTAAAGTTTTATCTTTTTTGTAGGATATAGTAGAATGTTGACATGGAGGACTTTCCTTACACTTGGTTTTTTTCTTCTATTTTATTGTATCTATTTCAGCATTTATCGAACCATTTTCTTCTAGCTGTTCTTTTCTGCATTTTATATTTTGTCTTCCATTATAATAATCATAATCTATTACTTCCCTGCTAAATTATACATGGGTTGCTGGAAAATGTATTGATATGGAAATTAAGATTAATGATTACTAGACTTTCAGGGGTTCTTGCACCCATCAATGAATCTGATAGACTGAGACTTAGTGAGGAATAAATTTCTGCTGCATTTAAGTCCTAACTGCATGTTGCTTTGGTGATATTGCACCATATGGATAATATCGACCAATGACACATTTCCTGTAGATTTTGTTATATTTTTTTTTTTTTTTTGGCATTTTAATTGTTAATTATGAAAGATTATTTGTATTGTAAGTAACACGTCAACAACTTCTTGTTTTTCTCCCCATAAAATTGATATCTTTTATACTCCTTCCCTCTGACTTTGAGGAATATTTTCTCCATCTTATTAATTTCATTAGCAAATCAATGATGAATTAATTATTATTGTTAAATCTAGTTAAAATGCTATCTGCTCTAAAATTTTAAGAAAATAGTAAGGGGTTACTTGACACATCTCCTCACTGTGGGCCCTTTCATATCATGGGCCAACATGTGCACAATAATCAACAAGTAGGGCTATGACATGAGTCACACTCATGACCTTCCACTCTAATACAATGTTAAAATCGAATTAAATTGCCACCCTCTCTAAAACGTTAAGCTAATAGGGAGGAATTAAATTTATCCTCTTAATTTTGAACTTACCTTTTTTCAGAGAACTTTTCTTGCCCAAATTCCTGATGCAAACTACTTTGAAAATGGATAAGAGAATATTTAAGCTTCCATTGAAGAGACAAATCTGGAATAAATTGATTAATCAGTAAAATATTGCATATCTTAATATAGTGTTTTTGGTTTAGTGAGTCAAATAAAATGGGATTAGAGAGCATTTTTTAAGCCTATTTGTGAAGTTCAAAGTACATTTACTAAGTTAATCATTTGAAGGGGAATCCTTAGGCAATGCTAACTTAATCTTGAGTCCTACTGAAAGTCTGAGAAAAAAATTGTAAGTCTTCCGGTTACTATAGAATGGGTATAACATGAAAATACAAGAAATTTGATGGGGCTACTGCATTTTTTTTATTTTTGGTCTTGCACTTCAAGGAAATTAATTCAATTGGCAAGAAAAATGATGCCTAAGGAGGATCTGTGAAGAAATTTGTTCTACTCTATTGCAACTACATAGTAGCTTGAGATGATAATTTTCTAATTATTAAATTTCCACCTCTTCTAAAAGCTTAAATTGAATGAGAGGGGTTTAGTTTAATCAATTTTCAACCGAGTCACATTTCTATATGCCTAGAATCTAGTATTCCTGTAGATACACATAGTACACTTACAAAAGAGATTTAGAAGCAGCTGTTTACAGATTTCAGTTGCTTCCTTTGGATTCCTTCATTTTCCTTTTTCCTTCTTCTTCTAGTTGATGTTATTTCTTATTTTAGTAAACAAGAATCACATAATTGTTCATATCAACCCTTAATTTGTTTTATACATATGATATAGCATATGGTAAAAGAGAGTTTCGGATCATTCTGGTTCTGCTTCTTCTTCTTCTTTGCAACTTTAACCCTTGTAATAAGGGCACTCAATCTAAATGCTTTCATTTATATGTGGACTGTATGCATAATTTCAAGCAATAAGAAAAATGTGTATATTGTTACAATCTTTAATTGTTGTCCTCTCTCTTGTTAATAATTTTTTTCCATTTGCTAGGGAAATGTGGGAAACTAACAATTGTGAATTTATAAATTTTAATGAGCATTTTTTTGCTTTTGTTGCATCTCATTGATTTTCTGTACTTTTTTATATATCTTAGAAGGAAATATTTCTTCAGCCACTAATAGTCCCTGTTGCCTGGAATTTGGACACATGCTCCTACATGTGGCTTATTGGAAAATGTTGTATGGAATTGATATAACCATAGCAACAAGGGACGTGGAGTGCAATATATGCTGTTGAATTTTCTTTCAATGTTTTGGCTCTTTTGAAGTTAAGCATGATGAGGATATCTGTCTCAGATTTCTTGGAATTAATGTAAGGGAGTAAAATCATAAAGGAAATTTTGATGAAAAATTAAAAATATATAAGGGACCTATTAACCAATTTAGATTTGATACAGTTTAGAGCATACTCAATCTTTTTGAAATATGAGTATATCACATTCTTTTAAGTAGAGAGTCATAACACTTGGGCACCAGACTACTGTGATAAAGTAACTTTGTGCTAAGATTACTGCATTAAATTGAGATGGAATTGCCAAAAAAATTGGAAGATTATGCAGAATGGTGGAGTACTTGTGTGCAGTTGATGGTGCTAAAATTCTTCGATGGCCTTTAACAAGAGCATTTGGTAGTGCATATAGATCCATTAGTTACCAGGCAGGTTGGAGAAACCAGTGCTGATTACCTTAAGAGATTAGCTAGTATCTTAAATGCTATTCATCTGGTTCTGGTCAAATAAATAGTGGTTTTTGTGATATATGTTTCATTTTCTTTTACTTATGATTTGTTCTTCCAGTTGTAATTAGATAGGTGAAGTTATCAGTTTATATGCTTAAACAGTGATATGGGCAGGAGAACTTGTATCCTTGTAATCATGATGTTTTTAAATGGCTAAGCATCCCCTGAAAATTTACTTTATACTTTCTCTTTCCAGAAACTGTCGGCGGAAGTATGTCAGGTTGTACAAAACAAAATTGAAATGCCTTCAGCAAGATCAGGTTGATCACTATCTCACAATGGGAAAATTTCACAAAATATCAGGTTTTTGCATGTAAATGTTTCTGGTTCAATATGATTATCGTGTCATTTCAGTTTAAATCCCGTGCATTCTGGCCCATAAAATTATCGTGTCATTTCTGGTGCTCTTGAAGGCATTGTGTTATAAATTTTCCTTTGGATCGGAGAACATCTCTCATTTAGCTTTATGTTTATGATGTTTAGCATCTCCTATTTCATTACTCAAAGTTCTCCTATTATCTTGGAGAAAGACAGGAAGAAACCATTTAACATTGTCTTATTATTAAAGTGCACGGTGGCACTCTTTATGCTTATCAATGTTTATATTCTTGTTAAACTGCCATCTTTCTGCATGTGTATTCATTGCATGTTCTCGCCTCAACTTTCAGGTGATTGACGAAGATGTTCTGCTGGATTTGGAGAAAATGGAGAAGGCATCTGATATTGATGACATATTAAGTTACAGATCTGTTGCGGAACATGAGTTACATGTATATATCTTGCTTTGAATCACATAAACATTATTCCTATGAGGAGCATATTACTTTCCTGATTATCCTGTATTTTGGGATTTCCTTTTTAAATCTCCATGCTCTTTACGTTACTTCAGGATTTACTGGTCAGCCTAGTGTAATTTTCTTGTGATATGTTGGGATTTTTAGGATTTACTGGTCAATTCAGCCTCTCTCTCTGGGAATGTTGCCACTAGTGGTGATAAATCATTGGAGGACGAGCGCCAATCTAGCAAGCCTCGTGGATGGTTGAATTGGCTGTCACATGGCGTGCTAGGTGCTGGAGGTACAGATGATTCAAGAGTATTTTCTGGTGTAATATCAGATGATGTAATCAAGGTATTGATTTGGCACTGAAATTTGGGATGTTTTACTGTATGTTTGTCATCATTATCAGATGTTACATACTTTAACTAAATTAATACTGATCCTTTTTACTGCAGGATATCTATGAGGCAACAAAGTTCAATCCTGTTCCTTCAGTGAATGAGGATACCGCCACAAATGATGAAATTCTTCTGTCGTCGGTGAAGTTCAACATTCAGGAAATATCTACTACTTTATGGATGAAGTATACCTTTGTCATTTTTTTTTTTTGTTCTTCTTTTCTTGTGTGGGTTTTATGCTTCGGAAATATACTATAGATTGCTGGTTACTGAACTCCCTTTGTGCATTTAAAGGCATGTGCTATTTTAGGTTGCTCTGAAATGTTGAAAAGTACTTATAAAAGTAAAGTTTTAACAGTGATTTATTCCCTGAATAGCTTTTCTTTTACCCCTGAATTTGACATCAGGTACTCATTGGTTCATATGCTACTTTTTGTTCTGTTATTACTATATATTTTGACTCTGGCATAAAATATTGTGCTGATTGTAACACTGGTAAAGATATAATATAAACTTTGTAGCCTTGTTTGCATGTATAGTGATTCTTGCAACAGTTTCTTTTATTGAATTCTTTTTACAGTACAAATATTCTGGAAGTGACTCATTATTTAAATGACATATATGACATCGGGGTTGACAACTCTTGATATTTTAACCTCATAAAAATACTCAACCTACAGTTTGAATGTTCGTTTTTTTTTTCTTTTTTATCCTGTTGACTCATAATCTGTTTCCCTTCTGGATAGTACTCTCTAATTTTTTTTCTTGGATTAGCCCTGAAGGTAGGGCATTCAGTAGTATCTTATTTCTGATTTTAGCTTGTGGCCACAAATTTATGTTTAGTTTATATTTTGGGTAAAGTATCAGATGGATAGAACTTTATAATGTGAGAAGTTGTAAAATCAATGGTTCTATGGTTTCCTTTTAGGGGGTTGAGATCTAGAATTGCACGTTCGATGCTCAATGGTATCTCCATTGAATGCAAGATAAGGAAGGGGTCTGCTGTTGTTATTGCTGCCATCAATTCTGTTGAGTTGTTTAATCCATTAAATGAAGAAGTAGTTTTCTCGACTAGAAAGGTTAGTTGGTTTCTCTGTGAAATTTTTTCAACTAGATTGTTATTTTTATCAGAATGAGGTATTATATTCGATGTTTAGAAACTTGAACACATTTCAAGCCTCTAAATCTGTGAATATTATTGTCTCATTGCTCACTTCTCTGGAACTCTTCTAATTTCTCATATTGTTTTCCATGATATGGCATCTGAGTGGAAAAGAAACAAAGTCCAGTTCTCTTTTAATAATAAGTTTCCTCAGGTTATGGTTTCAATTTAGAACTATGATTATTAGCTTAAAGATGCAGAAACCACAAACTCATTTGAATACTCTCTCACCATGAAGTTTATCTCTAACTCTATGGAATTTAACTGATTCTTGGGAGTGGCTAAATTTGTGAATTAACTTATTGAACTTTATGTTTTCAGTGAGTTATCATCTTAAGTAACTTTGTTGACAATAAAGTTGGATTCCACTATGGCTATTTAAATATCATTGTAAGTGACTGATTATTCAATAGAAGGATAATGTAAAATGCAAGTGTGTTATCTTCTTAAGATAATCTGGTTAATTCATGCAATTATGAAGAAGAAACATGTAGTCACTCCATGCACTATAAATTGGCCAAATTGCAGAATATAAACACGATCTTTTGTGTATAATGTGAGACTTTTTGTTAAACAGAACCTTGAACAAAACTGCTCAACCGTTGAGTTTATCCAGAACTAAGGGCAGGTGGCTAGTTGCAGTGTGAGGTTAGGAAGGCCTATATTATAGAAATGTTCAAGAATTTTTTTTTTCCCTTCTATTTATGATAATTAGAAATTGTCTTCAAGATGGTATTAGACACCAACTAAGATTAACTTAAAGAAGTAGAAATGGATAACTCATTTCTTTTAGCATGACCTTAATTTTGTTTTCTCTGTGAATAATTGGAAGTATTCCTGCATGTCTATGTGAAAGATGTACATTTCTTTGCTTTCACATTCCTGAACATTTTTTGAAGGATATGCTTTTTTTTTTTTTGCTTTTGCTGCTTTTATTAAGTGATAAGGCACTAAAACTTTCTTTTCATAAATTGAATGCTCAATAAAAAAAGTTCATCCATACAGTTGATTCAGAATTAAGCTTGGCACTTCATATAATTTATGAACTTATGTTTTTTTCAGTTCATTCTGGGGTAGTGGACAGGCAGGATTGGGGTATTAGCAATACCTGAGCAAATTTTAAGTGCAGTGTTTTCTGAATCATTGAACATCTCAGAACAATATTCCATTTTATATATCCAGTTTTTGAGTATTACCAACTTTGGATGGTGAAGTTCAAGCCAGGTGCATTTTTAGCACTGCCAATTTATAGGAGTTGCTTGCTTGTTGTAATGGACCTTGTTAGATGGAGTTAAATTGCCAACTACTCTAAAAGCTTAAATTGATAGAGAGGGTTAAATTTATGTCTTAACATATCCCCTCACGTGTGGGTTAATCACACATTTTCATAAGAAGGCCCAACACATGCACAATAATCAACAAATGGGAGCAATATCAAGGATTTGAACTCAAAACCTCCCACTCTGAGTGGGATGCCATGTTCGATGGAGTTAAATTGCCGCTAGCACTAAAAGCTTAAGCTGGCCTGGTTAGAGTTTTTCTTGTTTTGTGTTAGTAATAAGAACTGTAGCTTCCACAGAATATGAGAACATTAAAAAAGCTTTTGGGTGGCAGAGGGTTGCAAGTATCCACTGCCCCCTTAGTTCCACCGCTGTGAAGTAGAGATCTACTGCCCCCCTTAGTTCCATCGCTGTCATTGTTAGTCTTCCATAGGGGGTTTGTGTGTAAAACAACTGATGATGTTGACTTTCCAACCTGTGGAAAAGTTAATTGATAACAAGAGATTCAAGTAAGAACACAAGATACTTTCTACAATGAGTATCTTTACCTCTTTTTACTGAGCTAGGTGGGCCCCTCTCTTTCTACATAGCTTCTGATTCATTTACATGCTGTGTGGGAATTTCTGGGTCTCATGCTCTTTGATCTGATAAATATCCATCTGAAATGCTTATATTGATTGGTTTTAATTGACCGCAAAAGTAGGATCAGTCAGCTTTTATTATAATTTTTTAACTTTTTCTGGAAAAACTGGCATTGTTAGAATATTCTGAATGATAAGGAATCTTCAATGACTTATATTCTTGCCTAAGATTATCTTAAACTTAGTTTTTATGTACTTGTCAGTCTTCTGTGATTTCTCATTCTCCATTTTCCCTGAGCTTTTGCAGATAGACTACAAGGAAAATGAAACTGAACTTCGGCAGCCTTCTCTAATTATACAGGTTGATGTTTTGCCTTCATGCCATGAAGGCCATTCATATGTTAAGGTACTGTAATTTCTTCTGACATTCATCTTTTGAATTTAATGACTGTTTATTTTTTAATGTTTGTGTTAACTTTCAGTATTGTATTTGTCTATAGGTCATTCTTCAGCCAGTTCGAATGACATGTGATTCAAGATTCCTTATGGATATGACGCAGTTTCTCCTTGTCTTGGAAGACTTCAAATTTCTTGATGAAAGGGTTAGTATCTGAAGCATCTTTCTTACAATATCTAGGACCATTAATCTACTCCTTGTGTATACTTCCCATTTTTATCTCCTAGGAGCTGTCCAAATAAACTTGGCCGTTTGAAATAGGGATATGCCTAAGGCACTTTCTAAATTAACACTTTCTCATACTAGTAATTCTAGAGCCCACAAGATATTCACTGTCTAATAATGTAAAATCCCACAGAATACTGAAGTTTATGCCAAATAAGACCATAAATATAAATAATGCACTGGTTACCTAAACCTGGGTATATAAAAGCATAGAGAGAAAATTTTATTCTCTTTTATCGGTAAGTTGTAGGAGCATAAAGTTCCAACTCTCTGTTTTATTGCAGGTTTTGTCATCAGTAAATGAGATCAATGATATCCAAGCTAGACTTTTGTCTAAAATAGAGTAAGTTTCTCTGATGCATGGCTTTAACTGCATGTTCATATAGGCCTATGTGATATCTATAGTGATTTTAATTCTGTATTTCTCTACTACTATTTGCAGTTATATTTTATCAAGTCGCAAGAGAGTGAAATGGGATGTGAGCTTTGTGAATCTTTTCATAGTAATACCTTGGATGGATAAGGATTTCAAAGTGCATAAAGGGGTATGTCCTCCAAACAACTATGTTTATGGTACTTATTCAATTGTGTTCAAAATTATATCATCATGGAAATTCTTTGTAAAAATTGTATTCTCACCATTTTCTTCTTTAATTTTCTAAACAAATATGTTTATAGCCTGGAAAATATGTACATCACGGTTGGTTTTCAGATTATTTTTTTATTTTTTCTGAAACTAGTTTTGGATATTATTTTTTTAATATCCAGTGCTTACATTTAATAAGTTGCTACAACTCTAGTTTAAATAGTATTCAAAATACTGTTGAAAAACATATTTTCCTGAACCATGCTTCTTTCCGATTATTAATGTTTTCTCCAATAGGTTTTACTGTGTATTGATGATAGTGTGGTTGTGCAATAGTGCATGATCTACGTGTTAGTACATTCTCTTGGGCCCAACGAATGCACATTTGACCTCTTTTTTGTTTAATTAACAAATGGTTTTTGGATCGAACAGAAGGCATCTCTACTCGGATGCCATATTAGAGCTTCATCTGAAACTTAAAGTGTCAGATGTGAGTGTAAGTTGTATACTTACTTTAAGATCCATATCTGTGGTCAAAGTGTGTCTCACTAACTGATTTCTTATATGCTCAACAATGGAACCATTTCATTGGTATGGGTAAATAAAATTGGACTAGGATTCTTTTCAAATAAAATTTTATTTAAATCGGGAAACTAAATTAGATGTATTTCTGAACATTTGAATTTGAAATTTCTATGGTTAAATATTAAGATTTTAACTAACACACTAGAAATTTATTTAATGTGTGCTAAAATGTGTATATATTATGGCTGAATATAACCTAAAAAATGCTGCCAAACTTTAATAGGAGAGGTGCATAAAGGTTCTTTATAGTATGGATGAAGTAACTTATTTTGCAGTTTAACAGGCACTTTAATAATTATATTAATTTTTGTTTTATTATTGCCTTCCATAAATTGCATATACGGGTTTCTGACTGAAACTGGGACTTTCTTATTTAGGAAAATTCTAGACAACACTGCAGGTTATTGAATAGTTCAACTATTATAATCAGAGTGTTTATCCAATTTTGGTGATGCTTCATAATTTTTGTCTACTTAATTTATTTCTTTAAATTAAATTAAAAAAGAAAAAAGAACATCTTTTCTGAGTTTCTGCATTATGGAACGTACAAATTGGACAGGTATTAGAAGTTGGAGCTATTAATTTCCAATCGAAAGATAAAAGAGTTCCTCTCTCTTCTGAATCAGAAGATTCATCTAATCATCAACTAAAGAGCTACTTGAGCTCTAGTTGCTCTAATGGTTTTATGGTTGGTTCTCAACTTGGAGATCTCTATGATAATTATGGGATTAACATAAGTGATTTCGAGGTCAGTATTCCTCTACCTATATGTATTTTGAGTCAATATCAGGTTGGATTTCCTAACAAAGACTTGCAGGTGAAAATTTTGACGCCAAATTCTGCCGATGGCATCCCCCTTCTGGAGAAATTTAGCTGTTCAATTCACTTAGAATCTTGCATTATATCAGATGAGCCCATATTGAAAGCTTTGGATGTAAGTATTCTATAGAACACTTTAACCATATAGTGCTGATGCCACAATCTCTGAACTGCTTTGTATGTGGCTCAATGAAACTCAGTGGTGGGCCTTCCGGCTATATTTTAAAGAACTTCTGATGACTGGTCCTCATCGTAGCATCTTGTATTTATAAGATTTTTCCTTTAAATATTTGTAAGATGAGGAGACTATTATATACAGGTTAAGTGAATTGAGAAGATTTTGTTTGTTGTTTTCTTGGTAATTTTGCTTATTAAATGCTGTTCTACATTTCATCTGCTATAGATGTTTTGTATTTTTCCTGTTAAGATTTTCTTAAAGCTAAAGCTTTTGCTCATTCAAGACATTGAGATGTGAAGCCCGCAAGACAAAGGCTTGAAAACCTACAGGCTATACAAATATTGCTAAACTACTATGTTATCTTGATTTGGTCATCCTTAAACCTCTAGAGAAAAGGAATTGAACAAAAAACTTTGTAGACAAAAGCACTAAAAGACTAAAAGATCCTAGGTGATTGGATCACTTTTTTAGTTATTTTTAGGGTTTGGAAGCCTGTATATTATTCATTGTCAATTACCTGTGAACAGAGATTTGATGTAATAAATAGCTTCATTTATTCATTTATTTATGGCCTCCTCTTCCTGTTCGATATTGTTAGGATTCCAAATTGCAGGAAACATAATAAGCTAGTCTGTTTTTATGATTTCGTCATGCATTCCTCTTGTGTGTTTTCTGTATGAGCTTCTCAATACAGCATATCTTTAGGTCTTTCTTGGGAATACTTTCAAATTTATCCGTTGTTTTCAGCAATTACTTATTGCAGAAAAACTTACTAATTATTGGTTCTTCTTTTGGTTTCAGGTTTATATAAGCATTTCATCCATTCTGTTTCACTTTTCTCCATCTATATACCAGTGCATTATAGGATTGATCTCAAATTTTAGTAGGCTCAATCTTGGATCAGGCTCTGCAGATCCAAATACTAGCGAAGGATTTAATATACAGCATAAGAAACTTCGAAAGTCTGAAGAATTTTGGTTTTCTATCAGAGCAGATTTGGAGTTAGTTGATTTAGAAGTTGACCTTGAAAATGAAGGAGACCATGAGTATTACGTCATGTTATCCCTTCAAATGCTAGATGTTAGGTATGTTCATGTGTATCAATTTATAGTTTTTCTAATCCTTTCTATGTGCTAGAAACATGTACCCATATGCATAACCATCAATTGCTACTCCATGGATGTGTAGCTAATGAGAATATCTGCACTGATTGCTCTTACATTGACATTCAATGTTCATTTTGGTAATGCATGGGGAGATAGGATGAGTTTTTGTCATTCGTTAGTGATTGCTCTTATTGCAAGAAACAAATAATTGAGTCTTCATTAAACAGAAAGAGGCCCACTATCAATTGTACAGCAAACTAATAACAAGACTCAGTAAACTTAGTCATTTTAATCTGTTCTAGTGTATCAGACAGAGAAACATCAGACTTAGCATTAGATTTTGTTATTCCATTTAACCAATATAAATCTTAGTTTATTTGCTATCGGATTTACATAATAAAGAAATTTCATTCTTTTGATATTTCTGGTGGCAAAATAAAGAATATGACTTTGGTGAAGGAGGTTTGAGTTTATTTGCAATAGGCTTCATATAATCAAGGGCTTTCATTCTTCTGATATTTCTGGTGGCAAAATAAAGACTATGAGGTTGGGGAAGGAGGTTTGTATTACTTTGACACTGTCAAATTACTTAGACTAGAGATATTTGAACTTGAAAGTTGAGTGTTAGGGAACATTATTGACTCTATGTTATATTTAATCTGCTTATGCGGCTTACTCTAAACAATTCTGGATGCATAACATTCCTGTTCTGCAGGTTTAATGTAAAATTAAAATGCAGGATATGTGCTGGTTCTTTTCACCTTGTTTTTTTCCTGTTGATACTGTTTTATTGTGATACTTAAAATTGTGAGGAATACTAGCACTTAATATATAGTCTTTTTTTTTAATAACATAAATATCTTCAGTGATGGCGTCTTGACCATTAGCTGCAGCATAACTTTCCTTGAGAAATTAGTTTGTTGAAAGACCATCCAAAAGAAAACTTCACATAACTCTGAGCTTCTTGCAGTTTTGATCAAAATCAGCACCCAGATTGCTGGATATTGGTGGATTCACTGAAGATCACCAGTTATACAAAAAGTAACGAGGACCAATACTGTCTCCTCTGCTCTTCAGATATCCAGTCAACTGCTGAATTTTCGCAGCAGCAAGAGGACACTAGGCATAGTTTTGCAAGTGAAAATCATGTGAGTTCAAGTCTTCATAAGCACTTGAAGTTGCATTATGAAGCTTTCCAGGAAGCAGAACTAGTTCAGCACAAATTTGCAGTCTGTTTAGCTGATCTTGATATTCACTGCTATCCATCTATAATTTGCCTGATTCTTAGATTTATTGATAAAATATTGGAATATGAAACATCAATGTTTGGTGAGGTTGGCCCAGTTGAAGATTTTAAGAGGTCATTTTCAGGACATCATTTTGATTTCGTACAGTTTGGATTCTCAAATTTCGTTCAGTTTGAGTTTTCTGAATGTGAAGATATTCCTCTAGATCATTTTCCTTTTATTACAATTCATAATTCTGGGCCTCTTGTTGCTCTTGAGGATTCAATGATTAGATTTATACCTGACTGGAGGGAAACTCACAATTTACGTGTTGAGAAAATTCGAAGGTACAAATTTGACCCCATGAAGCAATCTAAATATCATCATAACCCGTTAGTAAAATCTGTACTTAGTGCAGATTTTTTTCCACAGAAGTTTGTCACTAGTAAAATGTCTTCCATTGATTTAAACCTCAGCAGCATTAGATTACATTTTCATGACAGCGCATCTGTGGTTGCAACCCTTACTTTATCAACTTGTAGCTCATCCTTGTCCATATTTGATGATTGTTTTGATGTTGTATGTTCAACTGAAGGATTAGTTCTTTCTTCATCATGGTGGTGTAATACTGTTGATGGGTTCCTATGGGGTCCATTATCACCAAATATTTCTCCAATTCTAAACATGCGTGTAAAGAAAGAACCCTCTGGTCCAACAGAATTAAGTTTCAGCATTCAACATGTTTCCTGCACTTTATACCCTGAATTTCTGGCAGTAATAATAGGTTATTTTTCTTCACCTGAATGGGAAGGCAATATGGAGGACCTGCCTATACCTTCTGATAAGTCTGATTGTAGTAGTTCACAACATCATGATGGTTCCTTCTTTTACAAGTTTGAGATCTTGAATTCTATTTTGATGACACCTGCTGACACAGATGGCTATCATTTTCTGAAACTCGATATACAGCAGATGCTCTGTAGTTTCCTTGAAAACAGTGATGTTGACTTTGTTCTTAAGGGCATTCCTATTGAGTGCTTGATTTCTGCTGATAAGCTTTATAATAGATACGATTGCTTGAACTTATTTGGACGCGATTTATCTCTCTCTCTCTTGTCAGTGAATCCTGACCTATTTGATTCATCAAGTTCCAGTAAGAAAGCCTATGATCATGATGTAACCTTGATTGCACCGTTAAGTGCTGATGTATGGCTGAGATTCCCCATTGAAGATGAGTGCTCCACTGTAGCTACCATACATCCAACAGTTGTCATGGCTAAAATTATTGACTTTCAGCTTGATGTAAGAGGTATATTCTAAGTTTCTCATTTAACTTCCATTTTTTTATCTTGTTCATTTATTTTGATATTTTTATAAATTTTTTATTTTCTATTTTGAAAGTTTTTCATTCCATTATCTGTTGCTAGGAACATGGACAATCACTGGATGTAAGGCATTAATGGATGTCATTGATCATTTTTCTTTGGTTAACATAGAATCAAAATTGTTCAAATCGGATGTTTTAGGGTTCCTTAAGTGTAAGAAGAGTATGAAAAATGATATTATGCTTTCCCCTGAAGAGACTATTGTTGCTGCCACAGAAATCAGACTCTCAGTGAAATCCATGCGTGTCCGGCTGCATTGCTCAAACAGAGAATCAACTGTTTCTGAGCTCATTGCTCAGGTGGAAATGCAATTCGTGTGCTCTGCTTCGTTTGTGAATGACAAACCTTCTCATTTGGATGCTTCGTTCACTTACATAGCACTCTTTTCCTTATTGAACTCTGTTATGCTTTTGGAAAGCACATCATCCAGCTCAAACTTGACCTCTTCATTTCTTGACATGGTGCTTTTGGTGCTGGACCAAAGGAAAAATAAATTTTGTATGTGCCTTCCTTGTCTGCACATTTGGCTGCATATGTTGGACTGGCATGAAGTGATTGTTCTACTTGACTATTATTATGAGCAACTGTCCAAGGCATTCACAGATATGCCATCAGAGAATGAGAAAGCTGTTGCAGATGTTGCAACTCACATCTTACAATGTTCTGGCAAAGTTCTGAGCAGTTCAAACTCTTTTCCATCAAATGGCCTGTCTAACTATTTAACTGTCAAGTTGGAAAGGGTTGGCATTACATTTTATCTTCCCTTTGAGTTCATTAGATGTGGTTTTGACATGCTTGAGGAGAACCAAGTTCCAAGCAAGAAACATCTAAGTGATTCTTTTTACAGGATCTGTGAAAATCCCAGTGGATTTATAGCACTTTCTTTGCAATGTAGTTGCACTGAGATAATTAATGATGGCACCATTACGATTCTAAAGATTTTATCTGAGAAGGTTGAAGGAATGGTGCACATATACAAGGACACTGTTTCCAGATCATGGCCTCTTTTTCACCTGGCTCATATTAGGCTTGAATCTGAGATCTTAAATCATCAGTTGGAGCACAAATGTGCAAAATTTGATGTTTACTGTGATAATCTAGAAGTGGGGCTTTCAGATGACATTTTTGGCCTATGCCAATGTGTGCAGTTTGAAACTCTTCAAGCTGACCCTTCTCCACCATTTTTTACAGCTATCGACCTGAGAGTCCGGCTAGGGAAACTTTCCCTTCTTTTGACTGATGGAAAGGTGGGGTCTTATGTATTTGTTTTTTAAAGCTTAAAAGTACAATTTGATGCATTTACTTGTTTTATTCTTCAGTAGTTTTCTATTTGTGTCCTCTGAATTAACATGTTCATTGTACTATAACTTCCTTTCCAGTCTATTGTGGCTTTGTCACTTTCATAATGCTCTAATATCTTCCTTCTCTGCCTTAGTTTATGGTCCTATTTCTTGAGTTTTCTATTGACCTCGTTTTTTAAAAGATTGGAAATTGTTGGGTCAATTCTGTGGTTAACCTTTTCGTTTCCTTTATTCCATGAATAGGTTCTAGAATATGGTTTGTGTCCCATTTCTTTTTTCCCCTCTCCTTAAAGAGTCATTTTCTCTGCTTTATTGAGAGCGTTTTCCATCAGAAGGAATGCTTTCCTTTTGATAGTGATCCTAAAGGAATCAATACTAATTATTTGCACAGGGTACAAATGCCCTGGTACAAATATATTGTGCTTCATACCAGGTCCAGGAATAAAACTAACAGTCACCTCTTCATTAGATTATACTTGTGAAAATTTATCTATCTTTATTTGAGAGAATTGGGTTTTCTATAATATGAATCTAAAAGGTTTACACAAATAATTCTTATGGTTTGTTAGGAGTTAGAATGGAAGAACCCTATAGGTTTGTGCTTGGTTTCAATTTCTATACTGATAATTTTTAATGATTACTCCCTCCGGGTTTTTTTTTTTTTTTTTTTTAAACTTGTCACATTGAAGAGAAACTAAGGTTTTTGTTTGTTTTTCTTTTCTTTTTTTTTTTTTTTTTTTGCTTCACACCTTAGAAAATAAAGTTTATTTACTGATTTTTTACCTTAATTTACAACTTATTAATCGTTCTTTATCAAAGAAAGTAAAGTCAGAATATTTTGGTCTTTTCAACCAAAGACACGACAATTTTCTTTTATCTTTTTCAAAGGATGTGATGTCTTGTTTGTGATAAGTAAAAAAAATGGAGGAAGTCTTTTTCTCTTATGTTTTTGTGCAATCTGGTAATTTCGGAAACCAAAATCTGATTCATCAAAGAATTCAGAGGCTGATTGCTAATATTGATTTTAGTCTATTCATTGGGTTCCTTATCTTGTTTAATATTTTTGTTGATTAAAGTTGTTCTCTTCTCTAGCAAAGGTGTTTTTGGCAGATGTTTTTTTTTTTTGTTTTAGAACTGTTGGTGGAAAAAAATCATGAGGTGATGGGATCTTTATTCTAAATAATGGAGTCAACAGGTGAAGGCTGTCTCAATATTGAATATTCTACTTGTACTCTTTTCTGTGCTCAGAAGATTTTATATGACCTTGTGCTGCAGGGATGTTGCCAAAGTGATAATTATCACAATCAAGTGCTTGTTGTGATCTATTGATAAGTTTTTTGGTCTAGATGATGGTTGACATCATAATTGGACTCCAAACTGCTGTTCTTCTGCTATTGTGATGCTATTTTTTTTTAAGCTCTGAACATCTATAAAATTGTGACTGCTTTAAATCTGTTTTTACTAGAAGTTATGATATGTTTCAATGTTGTTAATTATTATTTTTACTTGTACATCATAGTGGAGTTCTGCTGGACCATTGCTCAAGATTTTAATGGGAAACTTACTTTTTGGTTGTATCATGACGGAGAGTGAAACTGATGGGTCACTAGGAGGCGACCTTCAAGTAAACTACAAAAACATGGAGAAGGTAAAGCATTATTACCGAATTAGCATGCTCACTTTCTTCCTTTTCTATTTTCCATGTACATGTATTCTTTCTGCATGCAGGTTTTCTGGGAGCCACTTGTAGAGCCATGGAAATTTAATGTAAGCTTATCAAGGAAGCATGACAATAGTTCTCTCCTGAATGGTGGAATCATGACCCTCGTTCATCTCAATTCTAAAAGCCAGCTTAACTTAAATATCACTGAATCCATGATTGAGGTACTTAAAATGAACTACTACTGGTGTTAAATTAGGCAATGAAAAGGCTTTCTTGTGTTTGCTACGAATGGAAAAAAAAGTTATCTCAATCATTGATTATTGACCCATGAACATTGAAGACCTAACCCCTGAATAAAATATTTTGAATATATTTGTACTGCCTGCATATTAGATCGACCACAAAAGTAACATTGGTTTTTGATGGGTTTCTATTCTCACAAAAATATCATATGTTTGTTAATTAGTTTCTCATACCAATATGTGCATTCTATCAATTTTAGTAGTCAGCACCACTTACATGTTCCACATTTTCCTTCTTAAAGATTGTTTCCAGGGCAATAGAAATGATTCAGGATGCCTGTGAACTGCCAGCTGTGAATGCTTATTCGAATAAAGTGAAGTTATTTGATTCTCAGAAACGAGAGAATCTAGATAATGGAAAATATGCTCCATATGTACTGCAGAATTTAACTTCCTTGCCTTTGGTATTTCATGTCTGTGAAGGGGAGCCTAGTATTGATGATTTAAATGCCTTGCTATCACAAAGTGGCACTGCTTTACAACCAGCTTCCTCAGTTCCAATTTATGTTTATGAAACTCCGGAGAAACAACTTTTTCGCTGTAGGCGCACTCAGTCATCTGATAGACTTTCTGGCAAGCAAATAGTTAACACAGCGCATCATTTTATTATTATCCAACTAGAGGGGACATCTGTGCCTTCTGCTCCAATTTCAATGGATCTTGTGGGTCTAAGGTATTTTGAGGTGGACTTTTCAAAGCCAGTTACTAGGTCCATATTTGGCAGCAGCTCGGATGTTTCAAAAGGGAGTAAAAATGTTGAAGCAGATAGTAAAAGAGATGTAAAAAGTGGTTTTGTCGTTCCTGTTGTGATTGATGTGTCTGTTCAGCATTACACGAAGTTATTGCGGTTATACTCAACGGTATGCCCAATCTTCTCAATGATTTACTGGTTTTTTGTTCCATGACATTAACCCACTGGTTTGTCAGGTTATATTCTTAAATGAAACTCCAGTTCCTCTTGAAGTGCGATTTGATATTCCATTTGGTGTATCTCCAAAGGTATGTAAATGACAGAGAAAGAGAATTACTTTATTCCCCATTACCCATCCTTTCTTGCATAGTTTGTTTTGTACCAAGTAACTTGTAACTGTTCCTCATTTCAGATTCTAGATCCAATATATCCTGGTAAGGAGTTTCCTTTGCCTCTGCACTTGGCTGAAGCAGGCTGCGTGAGATGGCGTCCTCTTGGTCACACTCATTTGTGGAGTGAAGCCTATAATGTCTCAAACATTATCTCACAAGAAAGTAGGATTGGTTTTCTACGCTCCTTTGTTTGTTATCCATCTCATCCTAGCAGCGATCCATTTCGCTGTTGCATTTCAGTTGAGAATAGGTGCCTGCCTATAGTTGGGTCAGTAAAGAAAAGTTTGATTGATGATGATGGTTTCAAACCCTCTATTAGAGGCTGTCAAGGTGTATCACAAGACATGGGAACATCAAGGAAGCAGTCCATTGTGACCTTACATAGTCCATTATTGTTGAGAAATTATCTTCCAGAAGCAGTTACAATGACCATAGAAAATGGTGGTGTCGCCTGTACTACTTTGCTTTCAGAGGTTCGTGTAATATCTTGAGTTGCATCATATTTAGTAAGCTAAATTGTTGTACTCTGGTGCGTTTGTGATGAATTTCTGTGTGCCTTTTCAGGTGGAAACTTCCTTCTTTCACATTGACTCCTCACACGACCTGACATTTATTTTTGACATTGGAGGATTTAGACCTTCAACTCTCAAGTTTGGACGTGCTGAAGTATTTAGTGCGACAGCTAAGTTCAGCGGGACAAAGTTCTCATTGTCAGAAACTCTTACTTTTGATTCTCAGTTATCTGATGGTAATATGGATATACTTGCTTATTTTACCGGTCTCTAGGTATCATATTTGCATTTCTCTTTGGTGGAAATCATTTTTTATTCAAATTACTGCTTGTTTCAGGTCCTTTGGATGTTATGTTCGAAAAAGTAATGGATGCATTCTCAGGAACTCGTGAGATATGTATATCTGTACCATACTTGATATATAATTGTCTTGGTTTTCCTCTTGTTGTGTCTAACTCTGTGAATGAGATCAAAGGACACAATTCCATTTTTCATTCATGTTATGATTTGGATGGGTTTGACCAAATACTTGGAAGCAAAGGTGGTCTTAGTCTTCTTTTCTCTAATCAGGATAGACGTACATCTCCTCTTGATACGCATCTAGCAAGAGGTTCATTGAAGAATCCTAGTCTCTCAAAATCTTATGACTACAAGTACTGCAGTGAAGGTTTAAATCTATGTGGTTCCTTAGAAACTTACCCTTATTATGATGAGAATCATGATCTGGATTCTGGAAAAGCATCTGTTTCTACTGCTGCAAATGAATCCAATTTTGGCGGTCAATCTAATATGAATTCAGATAATCAATGTTTTGATGTTGTAGCAATTGATTATATAAAAGCCAATCCTTGCATGTATTCTCCCAGTCATAGTTCTTCTGGTGAAATTATGGTTAAGTTGAGGTGCCTGTCTGATGCCATAGCCAAGAATATATCGAGCTCCTTGTGGTCAAACCCATTTTCACTTGTCCCACCAACTGGTTCAACCAGTGTTACAATACCGCAGCTGGGTATGAATGCTGGATACCTCATAGCAGTTAGTGCTTTTACTGCTCCGTTTTCAGGAAGGACAAAGATAATCACCTTTCAACCAAGGTTTTTGCTTGTCTTAATTTAGAAAGACACATATGATAAATATATTCTGCAATAGTTTTTTTGTTGCATTAGTGGACATGACTTTCATTCTGAATTTGTCTGATATATTGTTGCTCTAATTCTGCAGATATGTCATCAGTAATGCATGTGGCAGGGATTTGGTGTACAGGCAAAAAGGAACTGATCGTGCTTTTCTTCTGGGAGCCTCCCAGCATTCTCATATTGAATGGACAGACACAACAAGGTAAATATAGTAGTCATACAGGTTCATCTGTAGTCTTCTCTCTGCTTCATTGGGACAACTTCAGTAATTTCATTACACAAATATCTGCTTTGATCACAATGTTTTAAAATTTAAACCCTGATATTGGCACTGTTCTCTCAGCTTATAATGGCATCTTAAGTGTAGTAGTAGTTAGAACTTGATTGGGAACAAAAACTTCATGTTTTGACTGTAATTGTACTGATACTGTGAGCATATTCGCCCTTCAGCAGTTCATGTGTAACAGGCCAATGATTTCCAGTTTGGAAGAAAGATATGCTTACTGGTGGACTTTAAGCACTTCATGTGCCGTAAATGGATTTGTCATTCTTTAATGATTGATTTTTAAGGAACTTACCCAATATGTTTGGTTTGACTAATCAGCTCTTAATTCCACCCAACACTCTGGTCTTGTTACTTTTACAATTCCCCATATTGTCCTTCTCCCCAGCCCCTAAACAAAGATCTTCCTTCTATATTTGGAGTAAGAAACAAATATATAAAAGGGTTCTCATCTACTTCCAATAAAACTAGCGCTTTTAAAAAATTTGCAGGGAACTGCTATTATGCATTCGTTTTCGTGAACCTGGATGGCAGTGGTCAGGTTCATTTTCACCAGAGCAACTAGGTGACACTCAGGTGAAAATCCGGAATTATATTTCTGGTGCTGTAAACATGATGCGTGTGGAAGTGCAGAGTGCAGACGTTTTCAAAGATGATAAAATTGTTGGAAGTCCTCACGGAAATTCTGGAACAAACTTGATACTTGTAACTGATGATGATACAGGTTTTATGCCATACCGAATTGATAACTTTTCGAAAGAGGTTTGTAATCAAATGAACTCTTTTGACCAAGATCACGTTTATCACATATAATTTTCTTCGCCATCTTTAAATACATAATATCATATTATTAGTTTGCATAGTCTTTTAAAGTTACAGATATTATGTGACATGACTCTAGCTTGGCGGGACATTTCCTCTTTTAACTTTCACTAGCTAGAAAGAAAGACTAAAATGGCATACTTAGTGTTAAGAGGATGGATTTTTTTCCTCTATCAGCTTTAAGCTTTTAGAATGAGTGGTAGTTTACCTCGATTTAATATGGTATTAGAGTGAGAGAACTTAAGTATGAATCCCTATTATCACCCTCATTTATTAATTATTGTGCACATATTGGACCTTATTAAGAAAAATTTGTGATCGGTCTACACGTGAAAGATGTTAAGAGGATAAATTTAAACTATTTCTATTGTTTAAGTTTGTAGAGTAAGTGCAATTTACCTTGATTTGACAACTAGCGTGAGAACTCATGTTGGGTGGGGTGGGGTTATTTTTTCTACTATTTTCTTTTGGATAGAAGTGGTGCTTTGTTTGTTTGATGTACAGAATCCCTCCAAAGATTCTTACTTTCTTAACACACAAACATGCACATACAGATAGATCCTAAAACACAAAAAATTTTTTGTTTGAAGAATAAAGCTAGAAACTTGATCCATCTTTAGCTACTTTATTATTTCTCTCATAAACAACACCAATCTATCTTATGCATCTGAATATTTTCGTTGTGGTTGTATTATAACTTTTTATCTCATTGTAGAGGCTCCGAGTTTTCCAACAAAGATGTGAAAATTTCGAAACTATAGTTCACTCTTATACCTCCCACACTTATGCTTGGGATGAACCCTGCTTCCCACACCGCCTCACTGTAGAGGTATTACTAATTTTTCATTGAAAATGAGATTGATGCTATAAGTTCAGTTTATTAATGCAATATTCTGAGATCTCTGTCTCTAAGTAATCAGGTTCCTGGTGAGCGCGTGATAGGGTCATATACTCTGGATGACATGAAGGATTACCCACCTGCACACTTACCTGCAACTTTTGAGGTATGCTTCAACTTTGCATTAATCCAAATATTTCAAAATTTTGGTCACGAATATATTTTCAATTCATATTTCTATAGTTTCAATCCAATTGCATGATCTGAAACAACTTTATAAATTTCTGTTACAAGCTTATACATAAGCTATTAGAAAAGGATTGTTATTCATACTATTTAACCTGCCACCTCTTTGCTCTAAACAAGTAGTAATAGGATTTGAGAACAGGAATGTTACCCCGATGCTATGTTCAATTACGACGTATGTAAAGGCCTAATTTATTAAAGAGCACTTTAATTTGCATATTTAGCCCCTTAAGCCAGTGAATACCATGTGTCAAAAAAATTGGAGGATAGAGTGTCGATAACCCAGTAAAGCATACTACTTGGAAGCAGGTTCAGATTTTTATGCTCTTGTAACATGCAAACCTAATCCTAAGTATGATTACTTACAATCACACTGCTAAGGAAGAATGTATCATTACTCCTTGATGCCTAATGTTTTCTGAGGCTGATGGATTAACTGTACCCCAAGTCAAAGTGATTCTGCAGTCAGTCTCAGCTTCTTCTCTTGCTTCTGGTTCAATTGTTGATGACTAATTGATGTTGAAGAGGCCCTATCTATATGGAACTACCACGAAAGGGATGGAGCCTTAATGACTGTATCCACAATTTTATACCCAACCTCACTTGCAGGACATGATTTATGGCTATGTTCACCATTCTAATATTCTCTTTGTATTCCATACTGGACAAACTTATGTAGTCTAATGATCTGCCCCTTATCAATTGCCAGCCAGTTTAAGTATTACGCACTTCAATTGATGTAAGATGTTGAGATTGCTCACTCTGAATTGTGGCAATTAGTTACCAAAAATTTAGAAGTTAGTAGTGCGTGCTGCCCTGGTAACCTAGTGAGTGTCTACCGATGGCATACTTTCATGCATTTTGGGTATGTGTTTTCCTCTACTTACATTGCACTTATGTTGGTGTTAGATAATTCAAGAATACATCTGCAAGGTAGTTCTGTGTTGAACAAAGTGTTAAATTAAGACATATTGTCACATACAATTTACCTAAATGTGGTATCAAAGCGGGAGATCTTGAGTTTGAATCCCAGTTATTGCCAAATGGGGCCACATAAGGGTGTGTTAAGAGGATAAATTTAACTCATGTCTAATAGTTTAAAGCTTTTAGAGCAAGTTTCAATTTTAACATGGTATCAAAGCTGACAGTTTACCTCAATTTCACACAAAGGAATGATACTTTTAGAGCAAGTTGAAATTTAAAAGATGCCAAATGAGGTTTTAGATCAACCCCCCACCACCATATCTTTTTCATCACTGGTTGTCACATCATTTCTTCCATTTGCTTTTCCAGAAACCTGAAAGAACTTTGCTGCTTTCTGTCCACTCAGAAGGTGCGATCAAGGTATACTTCTAATATTTTGAACTCTTAGGGCTTATCTTCTTCTTCCTGACTCTTTAATGAAAAATTCCTTTCTTGTTGCAGGTACTCAGCATTATTGATTCTAGTTACCATTTGCCAACTTCAGATGTTCCTCTGCTCAAAGATACAAGGAAACATGCACAAAAGGGGGACATTTCTGTTCATTTCAATGAAAGATTACTGGTTGACATTCCTTTTATTGGAGTCTCTGTTATGAATTCCTATGCAGAGGTATCTTAATTACATGAAAACTTGTTCAAATTTTGTGGAAAGCTGATCTCTACTAAGGAAGTGGAGCATTGGATATATCTGACTATATTTGTTTTGTAGGAATTACTCTTTGCTTGTGCCAAGAAAACAAGGTTTGATTTTGTGCAGAGTCTCGATCAACAAAAGTTATCATTGCAAATCTCATTCTTGCAAATTGATAACCAATTACCAAATACTCCATACCCAGTTATTTTGTCTTTTGACCATGGAAATAAAGGCAAGAAAGAAGACAGGAGAAAGATTAATAGTATGATGGAAAGTGATTCTGATAGCTTGCCTGAACCTGTATTCTCTTTATCCGTGGCAAAATGGAGATCAAAGAATCTGTCATTGGTTTCATTGGAATATGTTAATTTAAGGTTGTGTTTTATGCAAGAAAAGTATTACATTATTTTACTTGAATTATACTGTTTGATATTATTAATGTGTTCTTGCAGAGTAACAGATTTTCATCTTGAACTTGAGCAAGAGGTGATACTAAGTTTATTTGAATTTTTCAAAAACATGACTTTGAGGTTTCAAAGCCAGGTGTGGCAGCAATTGGAGTTTACTCTTTATCCACTCTCTCCTGATCTCCCTGAGTTCTTCAGATCAAATGGGAATCAACATATTTTGAATGGTGTGTCTTTGTTTCACGGGGACCATAAAAGAAGCTGTTTGATGCCAGAAGTAATACCAATTGGAGCTCCTTGGCAGCAAAATTCACCTTCTTGCCCGAAAACAGAAGAAAATATATGTTGAACTGCTTGATCTTGCTCCTATCAAGTTTACTTTAAGGTTTTACCTCTGATGACCATCTGCTATGCTTTTGTATATCTCTTTGGATTTCTGAGATATATTAACCCTATTTATAAATCTTCACTTTAGCTTTTCAAGCAGCCCATGGACACTTCGTAATGGGGTCCTTACATCAGGAGAATCCCTCATCCATGTAAGTGGTAAATGGCTTTATCGAAAAATTTGAAAACTATATATGCAACACACTGCTGATCTAATTTTTTTGTTTCTTCCATCAACTTGTTGCTTATGAATTATTTACAATGACATACAGAGAGGTCTTATGGCTCTTGCTGATATTGAGGGTGCACAAATTCATCTAAAAGAATTGGTCCTTTCGCATCAGTTGGCTAGCTGGGAATCCATTCAAGATATCTTTTCTAGGCATTATACTCGGCAGTCTCTTCATGAAATATATAAGGTAATTGACTTTGATTGAACTATTATATTGCCAATTAGTTTCTGATGTCTGAGCATGATGATCGCTACCATGGCTCCTTTATCCAAAAAGGTCTTGTATACTTTGTAATCTAGAAAAGAAAGTACAATCTATCTTCTTAATCGTGCCTTTCAGCTAGCTAAAATTGAAATGATTTTTATGTAGTTTATCTGAAGTTTTCTGGTTTGAACTTGTCATTTCCTCCATTTTTATGGATAGCAATTCTAACTTTTATCTGAAGTTTTTGAAAATTGAAATGAATGTTTTTCAAAGATATTCCTCATAATTTCTCTCAAACCAGTCGGTCTTTTAAAAGGCTTGTTATCTATTTTAAGGTACTTAAATCTTTGTTACATGTTTTACCCTGATACATCATTCGTTATACAGGTGTTTGGTTCTGCTGGTCTTATAGGCAACCCTATGGGATTTGCAAGGAGTTTGAGTCTTGGAATAAGAGACTTCTTATCTGTTCCTGTCCGGAATGTATTCCAGGTATGTGTTAATTCCTATCTATTCAATTACCATTTCATTTGTAAGCTAGGTGTTTATTGTTTAAAACCACGTTAATTGATGGTTTAGGAAATTCCAGATTAAGGAAATTGCCTAATCTTTGTTTGATTAGTTGATGATTTGTGTCTAGCTGTAAATTAGGATTTAGTTTCATATTTTCTCTCTAAATGATCGTAACCAATTTGCATATAAATGGGGCTAGGTTTAACCTTTTTAACCTATCAATTTCCACATTTATTAATGAGTAAATTTCTTGTTTTTAGAAGGCCCCAACTTGTGAACTGGACACAAGTTTCTAGGATCATAATTTTGATAACTTGATATTGGATAGAAACAAGAATTGAACAAGGGATCTTTTCCTTTGTTCCCATATATAATATCACCTTGTCTAAAAGCTTTAGTTTATAAAGAGAAGAATAGTTTATATACTTAATACTATTCATTCAGTTATGTTTTAACTTAATGGTAACTGACAATTGTTTCCACAGAGTCCTGCAGGACTTCTTACAGGCATGGCGCAGGGCACCACTAGTCTGGTTACTAACACTGTCTATGCAATAAGTGATGCAGCCACTCAGTTCAGTAGAGTTGCTCATAAGGTAGCTGTACATCTAGTTAATAAGTAAAATTTTTGTGGATAGGACTGTAAATTGATTACAGAATTTCATTTGCAGGGTATTGTTGCCTTAACAATGGATGATAAGTCTGTAGGACAGATGGAAAAGCAACAAAACGGGGCCTCCTCACATAGCAAAGGTGTCATAAATGAATTCCTGGAGGTCAGCATCTATATGTCAAGCTTTTTGTCATATTGGTTTCTTTTTAGTTTCAATGAACCATAATTCTGAAACATTTTCTTAAAGTAATAATGCATGCAGTTACATATCCAACTCTCCAAATTTGCTTAACCATGTTGTAAGATAGGTTAAATGTATTATCAATTTGTATATGATATAAAAACATGTCTGATGGATCAGACTGATAGAATTTCTACTTATGATGCTTGAGATAGCATAAAAGATAATGCCAATCTCTGAACAAAAAAATCTTGAAATCCAATTCAGGAATTGAGAGAACAATATTATTAATAATTCTAAAATTTTATAAATTATGATGACAACCCTGCAGAATAATGAGTATATCTAGACACAAAACCAACTAGACTTAAAAAAAGGAAAATTAAATCCTAACATTACAAGAAATCTGAAATCTATATCTAGATAATACCATAATAAATAATAAACTTTAATCCTATACTTCCAATTAAATTACATATCATAATTGCTTATATAAAACTGCATCAGCTTGGGTTAGTTCTTAAAAAAGCTGATTTCAGCTTCTTTTTTTTTTTATTACCCTTTCCCATTCCCCTTTAAGACAAATTTGTAGAAAAATATGGCCACAAACTCCCATTTCGACCAATTTAAATTTTTCTTCAAAAAATACTAGTAAATTTAACTATATAAATGTGTCCAATTTTCTAATAAATCCAAAATGTCCAAATTTTAAATGCATGAATTTTTTAAGATACATAGTTATCCTGTAGTAATACACAATACAACATTCATAAACACAATTGTCCAAATGTAAATGAAGCACCAAACTATCAATCAACATATCCTTTAAAAAATAATATTATGTGTGTGTTTGTACATATACAACTATTCATGTCATATATATACGCAAATAATTATATACCTGTTCATGTGTGTGTATATGTGGAGTTGCACTAGTAATTTACATATATAAGTTGTTAATAAAAAAGGGCAAATATGTAATATATAGAAATAATAGTGTATATGTATATATATATATATATATATATATATATATATATTTGTCTCTATATATAAAAGATAAACAGTGTAATAGATGCAACAGGAAATAATCAATCATCCCTGCTCCATCACATCCTTCTTACCTATGTCCTGATCTCCATTGAGATCCAGGGAATTCAAACGAGTAGTGGAGTACTGATTGGAAGTTTTCCTCACAAATGTGTACATCTTGTTAAGCTTAAATAAAGAAATTTGAGTTTCTTTTCCCACACATTAATATTTTATGTATAGTTAACTTTTCTTATGACAGCTTAAACTTTTAAATGATGTAATAGTTCAAAAAATTAATAATAATAAAAATCTAAAGATGCTGTATTAATAAAAATACTGGAAGTTATGTTTCCCTATTGCCTATTTTAATAGGGAGAGGTTCTCTTTTCTGTAGATAATCTGTCCATATCCTAAATAAACAAGTTCAAGTTTGTTGCCCTCACATTAGTATTTTAGGCATAAATTATTTTTTTTAACAGTTTAAACTTATATGAGAATTTGGTTACAAGGACCTTTTTCTAATATTATTTTAGATTAAAAGGATATGAAAAGTCTCTTTTAAAAAATTCTCAAATTTTATGTAGCCAAACAGATTCTTAACTCTTATAAAATTAGAAAACCCTTATCAATAATTGAATATTGTTAATTTTAGAAATAATTATATTCAAACAGGATCATTCTCATTCTCCCTTTTCCCAGCTTTCCAGGCAACCACCCATTATTCATGTACTGCATTATCTTAGGGAAGAACTCTGAGTTCATGCTAGAGACTGGCTTTTGTAGTACATAGTCCTCTTTTTTGGCTAAATTTTTTAAACTTTTTTGTTCAGGGGCTTACAGGTCTTCTACAATCGCCCATTCAAGGGGCTGAAAAACATGGCTTACCAGGAGTTCTTTCTGGTATTCTTGCTGCTAATTCATAATCTAAATTTCAGCTTTACTTATGCTGGATAGTATTCCCACCGAACTATTATGCTTCCCTATGCAGGTATAGCTCTGGGAATGACAGGTCTAGTGGCAAAACCAGCTGCTAGTATTCTTGAAGTAGCTGGAAAAACTGCACAAAGTATTAGAAACAGAAGTAAGCTCCCCCATACGGGTTCTCAGCGTTATAGGGTTCGCTTGCCGAGGCCTTTAAGCAGAGAAACTCCTTTAAAGCCATACTCTTGGGAGGAAGCCGTAGGAACATCTGTCCTTAGACATCTAGAGAAGAGCACAAAATGCAGAGATGAGACTTTAGTTAGTTGTAAAGCACTCAAGCAGGGTGGTAAATTTGTGATAATCACAGATTCGCTCATTCTGGTGGTTAGCTGCTCCAGTCTGATACATTTGGGCAAGCCTGACTTTCAAGGGGTTCCTGCAAATCCAGATTGGGTTGTAGAAGCAGAGATTGGAACTAATAGCATCATTCATGTCACTAATGATGAAGATGTGGTACACATAGTAGGAAGCAATATAGATTCCTTCTTCAGGAACTGCAAGCACCAACAAAAGCAAGTTCATTGGAGTGGTGGAAAGCCCTTGAACTATTCTGATACTCTTCCTCTGTTCCAGACTGACTTGGAATGTGCGGGTAAGGAAGAGGCAAACGATCTCTTACAAATCGTACAGTCTACAATGGAGAAGGTAAAAGACCAGGAAGGGGGCGGAACCTGGATACTTCATCAAAGAAATCTCAGATAGCTAAAGGTGTATAATATGGCGTGTACATTTTCAATGCATAAATAGTGATAAATTAGTAAGTTACCACCCTAAGTTTACCTCACTCATTGATAGCAGGTGGTTTTTAGTTCGATATTGTAGTAATAGTATTCTAGTCATACCTCAGAAAACTAGGACTAGTTAATTGAGTTAGGGAAGTTTCTTTTTATTTGTTCATTTTTGTAGTTGAAGAGCTTAACTGCTGGTTTTGAGATTTGTTGGGTTGATGGTGAAAAATGCACGAAAGTTGGAATGGCTTTTAATGGTCCTAAGTTTTTTATTTTATCTTTTTAATTTGGGTAATTTGTACTGTGTTTTTCTGTATCAAACTTATTTCACGAGAAAAAATTAAAATCGTATATGGAATTTTGTTTTTCTCCCCTTATCTATCTTCCTGTAGTTAAAAAATTCCTAGAAGGATCTTTTTTTTTTTTTTAATTTAAGGAATCCAAGATTCTAGTGTGTCTCGAACTCATGACCCGATTACTACTAATTGAACTATGCTTTCTTGATGATCTTTTCTTTAATACACAAATTTCATGATAGTAAAAATATAGCATTTAGGCAAATTCTCTTAAAATAGCAAACAATTAAAATTTCACTTTAATCACAAAATTTGTAAGGCAGAGAACTTATCTAGTTATAGATAGCATTTAGGTGATATTAACGGTTTTGTTATAAAACTATTGTTAACAAAAACAATATAGAACAAAATGTAAGATATAAATCAAATGAAAAGAAGAGGAAGAGAGAGATCCTTGTATTTCATATATCTTCTTGTGTATTCTTGTAACTACAAAACTACACATTTCACCTCTATTTATAGGGATGAAGAGGTAGTAGAGATAATGTAAATAATAACAATAATGAAGTTAATTAGGTATGAAGATAGTGAAAGTAATTAGGTATAGAGATAGTGAAAGTAATTAGGTATGGAAATAGTGAAAGTAATTAGGTATGGAAATAGTGAAAGTAATGGAGATAATTTAGGTATGGAGATAGTGAGGGTGATGAAGATATTGAAGGTAGTTGACATACAAATATTCATAATACTCCCCCTTTTTTGTATGTCCATTGTACAATAAATATGTCTCATACTTCCATTCAATGTGATGAATCTTCGGGGTTCACTTCTCCTTGGATGTCCATTACATAAAGAATATGCCTCGTTAAAAACCTTATCGGATAAAAACCCACTGGGGAAAAAAATCGATTAAGGGAAAAAGAGTACAATATTCTTTTATGTACGTACAACTTCAACTCCATTATTTACGACTTCTATGTCGTGATCCAATTGCGTCATCATTGATTTTGTTACCATCACATTGATTTTATTGTCTTCCACAAGAAGAATCTTAGGTTTTAAGGAAGATTTTACTTTTGCAGAGGTACTGTTGCTAGGGAAACATTCCGAACTTCCGTAGTAATAATTCCGTCTGATGCGCAGGTGAGAAGCCGTAATTCCTGAAATTACGCCTCCTTCATTGGTCATTCTCGAGGAATATGAAGAATCGCGGGTATTAATCTCAACACTCTCCCTGTTGAGATGAACTCTTGAAATCTTTGAACCGACGCAAACCAATTTTATATCTCAATTTCTCAAAGGTTGCAGTCGGAAGAGCCTTAGTGAATAAATCTGCAAGATTATCACATGACCGGATTTGAAGCACATCAATGTCACCCTTCTTTTGAAGTTCATGAGTAAAGAAAAATTTGGGTGAAATGTGTTTTGTCCTATCTCCTTTTATATACCCTCCTTTCAATTGAGCTATACAAGCTGCATTATCTTTATATAGAGGAGTTGGAATCTCACTTCGGGAGATAAACCACAACTCTCTCTAATATAATGTATTATTGACCTCAACCATACACATTCTCGACTTGCTTCATGAATGGCTATTATCTCAGCAAGATTAGAAGAAGTTGCTGCTATAGTTTGCTTTGTAGAGCGCCATGATATAGCAGTATTGCCATATGTAAATAAATAGCCAGTTTGAGAACGTGCCTTATGCGAATCGGAAAGATAACCAGCATCCGCATACCCAATTAATATTGGATCATTTTTATTTGAATAAAATAATCCGAGGTCAATAGTTCCTTGGAGGTATCTAAGGACATGTTTAACACCATTCCAATGTCGTCGTGTTGGTGAAGAACTAAATCTTGCCAATAGATTTATAGCAAATGCTATATCAGGTCGAGTGTTATTTGCTAGATACATTAATGCACCAATAGCACTTAAATATGGTACTTCAGGACCAAGTAGTTCTTCATCATTTTCTCGAGGTCTAAAAATATCTTTATTTACATCCAGTGACCTTACTACCATTGGAATACTTAATGGATATGCTTTGTCCATGAAAAATCTTTTCAAAACTTTAGCTGTATATGTTGACTGATGAATAAAAATTTCATCTTCCACATGTTCAATTTGAAGCCCAAGACAAAACTTGGTTTTCCCAAAATCTTTAACTTCAAATTCTCGCTTCAAACAATCTATAGCTTCTCGGAGCTCTTCTGGAGTTCCGATGAGATTAATATCGTCAACATATATAGCAAGAATCACAAAACCAAAATCGATTTCTTAATAAATACGCATGGACAGATTTGGTCATTTTTATATCCTGAATTCAATAAGAATTCACTAAGGCGATTGTACCACATGCATCCAGATTGTTTAAGCCCATATAATGATTTCTGTAATTTTACGGAATAATTCTCACGAGGGCCATTAGAAGCCTTTGATAATTTTAATTCTTCAGGGATTTTCATATAAATTTCCTTTTCAAGGCTTCCATATAGATAAGCTGTAACAACATCCATTAGACGCATATCCACATTTTCATGAACCGCCAAACTTATAAGATATCGAGTGTAATAGCATCAATAACGGGTGAATAAGTTTGATCATAATCAATTCCTGGCTTTTGTGAAAATCCTTGTGCGATGAGTCGTGCTTTATATCTTACGACTTCATTATTCTCATTTCGTTTTCGCACAAACACCCATTTATAACCAACGGGTTTTACACCATCCGGCGTTTGGACTACAGGTCCAAAAACTTCTCGCTTTGCAAGAGAATTTAACTCCGATTGAATCGCATCTTTCCATTGAGGCCAATCAATTCTATGCCGACATTCTTCAACTGATGAAGGATCTAAATCCTCATTATCCTTGACAATATCAAGGGCTACATTATATGCAAAAGCATTATCAATAGAAATTTTACTTCGATCCCAACTTTTATTCGAAGTTGTATAATTAATAGAGATTTCCGAATTCTCTTCATCATTTGTAGTTGGAATCTTTTCATCGGTTGTCCCTTGGTTTTCATCATGATCTTCTGGATCATTTAATCCTCTTTTCTTTCGAGGATTTTTATTTTTAGAACCAAGGGGTCGGCCACGCTTCTGGCGTGCCTTTGATTCAACAACTATAGGAATTACTTTTTGTTCTTGAGAACTTCTATTCGTATAGGAGCATCTATAGCTGGAATATGCGATTTAGTGACTCTCTGGAGTCAAAAAAGAATCTGGCGATTGATTTGCAATTTGTTGCAAATGAATTATCTTTTGAAATTCCAGTTCACTCACATTTGTGCGTGGATCTAAATGATTCAATGATGTTCTCCACGCAAGTTCAATTTTATGCCATTTATTCTCTCCCCCTAATTTGGGAAACAAATTCTCATCAAAATGGCAATTAGCAAATCTTCTTTGTCAAAAAACGCCCCTGTCAAAGGTTCAAGATACCTTATAATAGACCGGGAGTCATACCCAACATATATCCCCAATCTTCTTTGAGGACCCCATTTTTGTTCGTTGGGTTGGTTCAATAGGAACATATACAGCACACCCAAAAATTCTCAAATAAGAAATATTAGGCTCCGAACCAAAAGCCAACTGTAGTGGAGAAAATTTATGATAACTCGATGGCCTTAAACGCACAAGTGTTGCAACATGTAAAATGGCATGCCCCCCAGTCTTTGTAGGGAGATTTGTTTTCATCAATAATGGTCTAGCAATTAATCGTAGCCTTTTGATAAATGATTCAGCTAGACCCTTTCTGTGTGTGAACATGAGCTACAGGATGTTCCACAATTATGCCAATCGACATGCAATAAGAATCAAATGCATGCGAAGAAAATTCACCAAGCATTATCTAGACGGATTCGTTTAATAGGATAATCAGGAAATTGCGCTCTCAAGCGAATTATTAGGGCAAGTAATCTCGCAAACGCCAAGGTTGCGAATAGATAATAAACAAACATGCGACCATCGGGTCGATGCATCAATCAAAACCATAAAATATCGAAACTGCCCACAATGTGGACTAATTGGTCCACATATATCTCCATGAATCCGTTCTAGAAATGTAGGACTTTCAGCTCCTACTTTTAATGGTGATGGCCTTATAATCATTTTCCCTTTGGAACATGCAACGACAGAAAGCTTATCAGCGGTCAAAACCCTTTGATTCTTCAAAGGATGACCGTGTGTTGTCTCGATAATTTTTCGCATCATAATTGATCCCTGGATGACCCAAACGATCATGCCAAATTTTAAAAGTAACGGGATTAGTAAACTTCTGGTTTACTAAATGATGCGCCTCAATGTCATTAATTTTAGCATAATATAGGCCGGAGGATAAAGATGGTAGCTTTTCCAACAAATGCTTATTACCGGAGGTCATTTTCGTAATAGCCAAATATTCATGACCGTTATCTTCCATAGTCTCAATATGATATCCATTATGTCGGATATCCTTAAAACTCAATAGATTTCTTCGAGACTTTGAGGAAAATAGTGCTTTATCAATAGTAATCATAGTTCCTCCCGGTAATATTATATTAGCTCTTTCGGAGCCTTCAATAAGTTTTACACTACCATATATTGTGGTAACACTTGTTTCTCCCACATTCAAATGAGAAAAATATTTCTCGTATTTCCAGTATGGTGTGTGTAGTCCCACTGTCAATTAGACATACACTTTCAATGTCATCATTCAACCCATAATAGGGGATCATAGCCATTTGGTAATCTCACAAACTTCAGGTTGTGAGTTAATAATATTCAATGTAAATAATCTCACAAACTTCCGGTTGTGAATTAAACAAATAATCTCACAAACTCTGGTTGTGAATTAAGCAAATAATCTCACAAACTTCTGGTTGTGAATTAAGCAAATAATTTCACAAACTTCCGGTTGTGAACTAAGCAAATAATCTCACAAACTTCTGGTTGTGAATTAAGCAAATAATCTCACAAACTTCAGGTTGTGAATTAAGTAAATAATCTCACAAACTTCAGGTTGTGAGTTAATAATAAGCAATCATAAGACCATCATAATAATAACAAAATATTTATAAACAAAAACATTAAATATAATATAATAAGATAAAGTAAAAGTTATAAAAGATTAAACATATAATACTCTCTAAAAGATAATATATTACATAAACATATAACATATAATATAATGTTCTAATTCTTTTGGCCACTTCCGGTGGTCATCAACATTTTTGGCACATGAATTATCATCCCGATAATTACGATTATAAGAGCCAAACTTATCACGAGTACATATTCATGATCATACTTATAACCACGACCACGATCTCTTCCGGGATCATGAGTTATAATATCATTCACTTCTGGGAATGAAATAGAACTCGTTGGTCAAGTATCGTGATTTTCATCAACAACTCATTGTTTTGTTGGATTTAAAATCTTGCAACTTCAGGTGCAACCAATTATACCGTGTTTTAGGGAGGACGACCATCTTCCGGTGGTCAAACCTTTCTTTCAAAATTTTCCCACAAAACAAGGGGATCTTTCACGGTAAGATATTCTCTTTTCAAATCATCATGAAGATGATGACGGAGATTGCAAATTCAAGTTTAGTAAGATTTGCCATAATGGTAAATAACGTACCTTATTATTCTTCAAATAAACTTAAAAAACACTTTACTCGGTAGTAGAGCCTCTAGTCTCAGTTGGTTAGAGACTCGTGTTGATAACGTGTTATAAAACTATTGTTAACAAAAGCAATATAGAACAAAATGTAAGATATAAATCAAATGAAAAGAAGAGGAAGAGAGAGATCCTTGTATTTCATATATCTTCTTGTGTATTCTTGTAACTACAAAACTACACATTTCACCTCTATTTATAGGGATGAAGAGGTAGTAGAGATAATGTAAATAATAACAATAATGAAGTTAATTAGGTATGAAGATAGTGAAAGTAATTAGGTATGGAGATAGTGAAAGTAATTAGGTATGGAAATAGTGAAAGTAATTAGGTATGGAAATAATGAAAGTAATGGAGATAATTTAGGTATGGAGATAGTGAGGGTGATGAAGATATTGAAGGTAGTTGACATACAAATATTCATAATAGGTTTTACATTTATCCAAGAAAGTGTAACGGAACCATAGTCTAGTTAGTGGGATTTATAGGTATTTTATAAAATTCCAAGGTTTAGATGAGTAAATTAAAAGTATATAATCTAGAAAGCATTTAAATTAAGCTAAGTAAAGGAAATAAGAATAAGTAAATCTTAGAAAAATTAGGAGATACACCATGATGTTGAAACCAAGGCTACTTTATTACGGTACTCAAGTTATCTTAGGTTCATCATTAAGTTGTCAATTTAACAATTCTCCTAAGATTTGCATTAGGATCTAACTTGAGATTATTAGGCACTTAACACTTCATTATTCATTCAAAATCCAGTCCAACAATGAAAATTTCAACTAACCTAATCCGGTAATCTATTAACTTTCCAAAGTTTGGCCTAATTAATAAATTGTCAATCCAAGCAATCATATCAAGTCATGCATAAACTAAAGACAAGTCACAATCTAGCATTAATCAACATAACCACTTTTATTGAAATCACAAAACAATTAACATCCTCAATTTGCAATTCATATCCAATAAACATAATAATGTAAAATGTAACTCTAATTTCCTACAGAAATGTAGAAGTATTCCTAGGGATAAGAGCTTTAAACATAAAAAATAACTATTGAATACAAAATCTAAAAAGAGAGTAAGAGAGAGTTGTTAATCAAAATTGAACTTTTCTCCTTCCAATCTTCAGTCAACTCAACATCCAATAGCCTTCTCGAGTTTTTGGAAATCCTCAAATACTACCTCCTCGGGTGGAATGTAACGATCCTCCTTTCAATTTGAGGTTATATGACTACACTCTCACTTTTTGGAAGACATATTTGGAATTTTAGGGAAATTATGTGGAAATACAATTTGGCAGCACTTCCTTATTCTAAAGTCAGCTACGATCAACCCTTAAATAGTACAAAACATCCATATATATAAAACTTTGGAAATAGG
Source organism: Cynanchum wilfordii (assembly GCA_025388415.1). NCBI lineage: Eukaryota > Viridiplantae > Streptophyta > Magnoliopsida > Gentianales > Apocynaceae > Cynanchum > Cynanchum wilfordii. The sequence continues at coordinate 81,152 of JAHSUH010001531.1, forward strand.
GGTAAAATGGGAATTTTGTTAGTCAAAATTGTTCACTTTTGTGAAAAGAGATTGAACATGGGCGTGTTGCGTCCCGTGTTGCACCCATGTTCCCCAATTCAACACGCTCGTGTTGTTGCTAGAAATTGCTCTTTTAGCCCTTCTTTTTGCTCTTTTCTTTCACAATTGCCTCAAAGCTTTCCTGAAATCAAATATTCTCAATCTAACACATTTTTATGCAAAACACATCCAAATACATACAATAATGTCACAAATTATTCCCAAAACACGATACGTTTTATTGTTACCACTCTTCCCGAGTATTAGATATTATTGATTTATTGTATCATTTCCTTTTATTAGGTAGATATTTTTGTGATTTCCCAGAATCATATTATTCATTATTTTGTAGATATAGATATATTATTGATTCTGTAAGATATGTAATTTACTTGTATATATATGATCTCAATAGTACAGAAACGGCAAGGAAGCATTTTCTTACCAAATTCCTTTATGGTATCAGAGCCCCTCTTATTTTTATTATTTTTTTAAAATTCTGTCGTTTCTCTTTCAATCTTTTATCTTCTGTCTTTTCTTTGATCATACAATGGCTGGTTCAAAATCCTCTTCCCAGCTTCTTCATCCCACCCTTGCAGTTCCTAACATTACCAACTTTATCAAAATCATGTTGGACATTCAAAAGGGGCAGTACATTACATGGTCTGAATTGTTCAAAATTCATGCTTGGGCATATGACGTTCTAGACCATATCCTTCCACCTAATACTCCATTGGAATCCTCTCTTTACGTTACTGATCCCAACCTTTGGCATTGCGTTGATGTAGTCGTTTTGCAATGGATTTATAGAACCATTTCTGAGGATCTCCTTAACACAATTCTTGAACGTAATTCCACTGCCACTACAACTTGGAGCCATTTACGTGACATATTCTCCGATAACAAGAACTTTTGAGCATTATATCTTGAACAAGAATTCTCCAACGTTCAAATGACAAATTTCACCGATGCTTCTTCCTACTGTCAGCATCTAAAATTTCTGGCAGATCAATTGTCGAATGTTGGAGCTCTAGTCAACAACGATAGGTTAGTACTTAAATTGGTTGTCGGTTTAACACCTGCTTATTCCACTGTAGGAACACAAATTAGACATGGAGATGTTCTTCCTCCTTTTTACAAAGCACGTTCCATGCTGGTATTGGAAGAAACCGCTCGGGCAAAACAGGATGCAAATACAAATTCTTCGGAATCATCTGTGTTTCTCGCATCTCACCCCAATGTTGCCAACAATCATACCGACTACCATTAGCCATGTGGCGGCGGAAATCACGATAGCAGCAATCATGGTGGCGGAAATTATGGCGGACATCGCGGCGGCAATCGTGGCGGAAATCGAGGCGGACATCGTGGCAAGGGTCGACAATCTCACAACAAGCAGTGGTGATCGTTCATATATGAGGGTCATGGCATTGGAAGAAATGTTATTACTGGAAAAACTAAATTTGATTCTTTTGTCGGACAATCAAATTTTATTCATCTTTTAAAATTCGATTTGGACATTTATCTTGAAGAGAATGTATATATATGTGATTCTGAAGCTCATTTTGATGCATTAGAATGGTGGAGAGTGAATCAACTCAAGTACAGTAGATTATCTAAAATGACATGTGACATATTATCTATTCCAATTACTACTGTAGCTTCAGAATCTACTTTCGGTGCAGGAGGTAGAGTGATTGATAATCGTCGTGCTTCAATGTCGGTTGATACGGTTGAAATGATTTTATGTGCATATGATTGAGTGCATAATCTTCACGGACTTAAGAAAACAAAAAACCAGTTTTTTTTTTTCCTTTTTTCATTTCTCCTTTATTTTGTATGTATAAAAATAATATTTAATATGTTTAGGAATAATTTTTATATATTTAATAAATATATCTTCTTCTTTTTTGAAGGTGGAGGATGAACATCCATCTTTTGAAGAAATTTCTTTATCCTAGTTTGAAATTTAATAATTTTAGTTATTATATGTAATTTTTGAATATGAATTTATCATGCAGTGTAATTGTGGAAGACTGATTTTTATTATTATTATTTGTGCTTTTAATTTGTATCTTTTATGATTTTTTTTTTAGAATTTATTTCATGAGAATTTTTTATAAGATTTTTTAATTTATTGAATGGTTAAATAGTTAAATTATATAAATTCTTGTTATTTTAGAAATTTGAAGCCTTAAAAAATTTAATATTATTATTATTATTTTTTAAATATTTGAATAAGTTAAATTCGAATTCGAGCTCAAACTTGAGCTCGAGTATGCTTGAAAGTTAAACGAGCGAACTCGAGCTCGAATTCGAGCTTTATAAACAAATAATCGAACAAACTCGAACAAAATTTTGGCTCGAATCATTAAACGAGCGAACTCGAACAGTGTTCAAAAAATTAAATGAACAAACTCAAACTTCCGATGTGTCGGCTCGGCCGACTTCGTTTACAGCTCTACGGGTATCACACACATCATCACCAATTATTTTCATCTTTCTTTGATTTTATATAATTATATAGGTAGCTTCTTGAACATCGTGTTTCCACCTTTCCACAACACTGAAATTACCCTTAATCTTGGAAATATATATAAACTTCAAAATTATAATTTAATTTTTAAGTTTACATTCCATAAATTTTCAAATTTTTTTTTTTTATTTCATTAATTATTTATTTTTTATTATTATAAAACTATATGCGAAAAGGCTTAGATACGTATATTTTATGTCTAATTATTTCTTACAAGCATGGCGTATCAATTTTTAACTTTAAACATTGTTTATTATAGTATAAACATTGAATTAAAGCAATTTCAATCATAAGACATGTATGCCAAAAATAATGATAGGGATAGTAAAATAATTATAGTAGAAAAATTTTTCCCAATTGGAATTGAAGATATATGCAATTGATGTGAAATAGTAAAAGGAAAAATAAAATATCATAATATATAAAGTTTTCATATATTAGAAACAAAATGCACATAGTAATTTTTTTAAAATTTTAATAATTTAAATAAATTAAAATTTCATTGATTAACATTAAAAATATTGTTAACCAGATAATTTTTTTTTTTTTTTTTTTTTACAGTTTTTTTTTTTTTATTTTTTTTTTTAAAAATTTTTTAAATTTTTATTTTTTGTTGTTGTTGCAATTTTTTTGGTACCTTTTCGGTGAGACTAATATGAATTCGGCCTGTGGAGCGCTCGCAGAGTTTAACTCTTACTCGAGGGTTAGGGCTTGACCCAAAGCTTTTAACATGTCACTAACCACTTTAGGAGGATTCGAACCCTCGATCATCCGCCCTAGAGGAAGCATTAGGAGTCCGCTTACCTACTTCTCCAAGCTACCGGGTTGTTGTTGTTGCAATTAGAGCTTGATATTTTATACAATTGTACCAATGTAATCTTAAATATTCATTAAAAACTTAAATTTAGATATCTAAAATATATATGTCTTAGAATATATATCTAAAATTTAGATATATTTTAAATTTTTAAATAGCTTATTTAGAAATATGAACTATATGATTATTTTCGATACGTAATATCAAATAATTTAGAAAAAATATTTACTAAAGTATGAAAAATCAAATATATTTACTAAAGTTTACTCTTTTGCAAAAATTTGTTATTCATATGAATTCTTTTTATTATTATTATATTAAAAAATCTATATATAAATCTATTATTTTTTAAAATATAATAATAATAATACATAAAACCTGAAAACTTTAGACTAAAATTTTAAAGGAAAATTATTCGTATTTTTGTAATTTTGATAATTGAGTATTTTATATTATTGAATTCTCATTTTATTTTCAATTTGACAAAAAAGATGGTTTCAATGTAGTTTGTTTTACTACACTAAAAACTTATAAAAATCTATTTGTCTCGATAATAAAAATATGAGACTAAAATGTTAAATTTTCCAAATCTAAACCTCAAATGCTAGGCATTAAATTAAAAATCCTAAATCCTAATATAGTTTTATAGTATTAAAAAATAAATAATTAACTAAATAAAAAAATATAAAATTTGAAAATTTATGGATTTTAATCTTAAAAATTGAATTATAATTTTCAAGTTTATTATAATTTTAATATAAATTTACTAATTCTTGATTTTCTTGAATGATATATATATATATTTCCAAGATTAAGGGTAATTTTCGTGTTGTAGAAAGGTGAAACACAATGTTCAAGAAGCTAGCTACGCACGTAATTATATAAAATCAAAGAAAGATGAAAATAATTGATGATGATATGAAAATAGAGTTAAAATGTCAATCTTGCTATGTTTATAAGAGCATAAAATGATAATGTCTCAAGAACCACCACTCGAACAAAAGTAACAAAATCAATTATCAAAACAAAAATAAGAAAAAAAAAAATCAAGAAATCAAAAAAAAAAAAAAAAAAAAAGTGTTTCATTATATGAGAAACAATCTCCAACCTTGTTCTTAGGAAACTCCGAGAATGAACAGAATGTTGTTCATAGAATGTTCTCTTGCAAACTCTTCAAGAATTGATAGATAAATCACCTTTCCTTTCCAGCCTTCCCTCCTCAAGAAACATACTGCTTCTAAGTGTGCAGCGTTTGATACATGAATCACCTCTTTATTCATAAATTTCTTCACATACTCTTCTCGCTGCCTCATTATTTCTTTTCTCAATCCCTTTAGCCCATAAATTCGAATTCTGTTCATAGCCATCAAGTCTAAATATTTGCCAGCGTTTTTAACTTCTTGCTTTATCAAAGTTTCCCAAAATACATTGTTTTCTTGCTCTAGAATTTTTATTTCCTCGCTTAAGTATGTTTCTCTTTCTAGATTTTTCTCTAGATTCATGAGACTAATAAGTTCATCTTCTTCGTTTGCAAACATTTTTTTTTTTTTTTCTTTTTCCTTAGTTTTCATACTATTGAACCATGTGTTATATATATATATATATATATGTTTCAAAAAGCCATTACATAACTTTGATTTTACATAAGCATTACATCTATTTCTAAATATCTCCATTTCAAAATAAATCAAAGAGTAAATATCTACAAAGATTTTAAATCAAAGATTATGTATCTCAAATCAAAATTTTTTATACCTTCAAGATATTTAAATGAATCTGATAGTCCAAACAACAAGGCTAAATATGAGACCATTAATTTTTTGAAATATATGTCCATTTCAAATAATGATTATCAAATTGTTGAAAAATTCTACACTCCTCTATATATTTCTATTTAGTTTTTAATCATTAAATCTTCGATATATACTTGGGTAAGATCACCCAAGGAAACCGTGAATAGGTTTTAAGTCTACTCTTGATATATATATTTACCATTTCATTTTTTTTTAATCATCTAATTTCTTTCACATAATCCTCTTCTCTTTCCTTCTTTACATAATTTTCTTAGCAATTCTCAAACATGTGGTGTAGTCTATTTATAACACATGGTGTAATCTTCTATAACATGTGGTATATGTGGTATATATTTATAACATGTGGTGTAATCTTCTTTACATATTTCTTTTTTTTTTTTTTTAGTTTTTATATATTTCTATTTAGTTTTTTACATAATCCTCTTCAAATCTTCTTTACAACTTCCTATCACTCTTTGAGGTATATGTGCCTCATTCATGTATCCTACAAATCAATGTCCTCAGATAAGGACACTACTGACACATGTGGTGTAGTCTTTCCTATAGACCATTCCACTAGCAACAACAACATATATATGATTTATTATCATCAACATATAATCCTAGATGGAGGGATTATCCGAATCTAAGATATGGAACCACCTTTGGACAACAACAACAAAAACAACAACAAGAACAATATCACCAACCAAGATATAACTTTTTTGGATTGAGAAACCAACAACAACAATATATTTCAAAACGAGAACCTAGTATTGAGGATTTAGTGAAGCAATTAACAACAAATAGTCTTCAATTTCAGTACAGAACATAAGTAAGGATTCAGAATTTCCAAACACAGATTAGTCAATTTGCCTCTAGTAGTTGTGAAATGAAAATGTTAAGGTTGTGGACAATTACCTTTGGAGAAGTAGAGGTTCGAATTTGTTGAGTCTTTGTCTTACCCACTAGGAGGGTGCCTTTTTCTTTTATATACTTGATGTCAAGGGTCATCTTAGAAGGATAATGATTGGCATACATGAATTCAGGTTCGTTGATGGATTTTCTTGTGAGAGGCTCTATCCAAATTTCATCAAGGGTAGAATCATTATGTAATTTTGAGAGGAACTTTGCTTCTGTATTATCTTTCCAAAAAATATATTCAACCTTTATGTATTTGAAAAGTTGAAAGAAGGAAGAAAATAACTTAAGATATTGCTTTATGTTTGCCTTTTTAGCTTCGTACTATCCATTTCTATGTCCATCAATGACCTAGGAATATATTCAAACAAGGACGTTTCAAATATGTAGGGCTTATGTGATTTTTAACCTTACTATGAGAGCCTCATATTTAGACTCGTTGTTCCTTATATGAAAAGTATATTTTAGTGCAGACAATAACTTAGTACCTTTGGAGGAGTTGAAAGTCAAACAAAATCTTTTATTGGATTCCAATGTTGAACAATTGATATTCATAATCAATCATTCCTGTAATAGAGGATCAAGGAGATAGTGTGAGGTTTCAGATTAACTCTTGGGATGGTACATTCAACAATGAAAGTTGAAAGAGCTTTAATATTCATGACCTTTCTAGTTGTATAGGAAATATCATAATTTAAAAGTTTTATTGTGTATCACATCAGCTTTACAAAAACATATGATTTATAGAGAAATTTTTTTATGGGAGCATTAGTATGCATAATGATGGCATGTGCCTAAATACATGTTTTTCAAGGGGGGGATAATGAGATTCAGCCCCTTGTAGCACATTTCTAATGTAATAAATGGGCTTCATGAGAGAGTCTCACAAAGAACATAATACAACACTACATGTTGTGGTTTAAATTGAAGTGTACAAGTGAAGAGTTTCATCTAGTTGAGTAGGTACGAGTAAAGGGGGAGGGGAAACCAAATGAGTTTTTATGCATTGGAAAGCTTCATGGCTTTGTCGTGTCTGGATAAAACCATTTGAGCTGTTGAGGATCTAGTAAATGGGCAAATATTTCTCACCAGAATTTGATAAGAATCGACTCAAAGATGATATTTTACTACTCAAATGTTGGACCTTCGTAACAAACATTAGTAACTATAGTTTCTTAATGGCATTAATATTCACTGGGTTTTCTTCAATTCCTCTTTTTAATATCAAGAAAACACGAAAATTTCTTTCTTGAACACCAAAAGACATTTACTGGGATTCAGCTTCAGACCATAACGTAGAAAAGACTTGAAAGTCTCTCAAGGTCATCTAGAATGGTCATGCGGGTTCGAGATTTGACTAATATGACATTGATGTAGCTTTAGTATTTCTTCTCAGCAATAGGTTGAACATTTGGGTAATCACAACTTGGAAATTAGCACTAGTATTCTTCAACATAAAAGATATTCATTATGCCATAACAAATAATCTAGTATCACAAAAGAAGTCTTTTCTTTATCATCACCGACCATCAAAATCTATGAGTGTCCAAAAAGGGTATAAGAGAGTATCATGTTGTTGTATCAACCAATTCATCGACGTGTGGTAGTGGGTAAGGCTTCTTTGCAATGGCTTTGCTTAAAGACATAAAATCAATGCATACATGCCATTTTCCACATGCATTGGGATCACCAACGAATTGGCTAACCAGCGTGGGATCTAGACCGTTCCGATTACTCTTGCCACCACCAAGTCTTGGACTCCTTGTTTGATGATGACTCTTTTCTCTAGTGGGAAGGGTTTTTGATTTTGTACGAAAGGATTCATCTTCTTTAGAATGCTTAACTGATGTTTAACAAATTTCTGGGAAACTATGCCAAGATCTATCACAAACCATGCGAAAATGTGCTCATATTTTGCAATAAGCTCTAGATTTGAAACTTCAAATGTGATGGCAAAGATTTGCTAATTTGCACCATTCGGTCTACATGAGCAGTGTTAATCTACAACTCTTTGGTAAGGTTTCATATTCATGGTTGTCAAACCAGCCAAGATTAATTAAACGATGAGTCGTATAGTGTGTAACCAATTAATAAAAAATCAACTCCTAGCTTAAGTGAGGTTGGGGGTTCAAACTTCTACTCATGTATGCAACTGTTTAAAATTTGGGGCCAGAGCTTCCTTCCGCAAGGGACCAACCTGGCTCGGGGAATGTCTAGATGTGGATTTGGCTTAAAGGTACCCTCCCATAGTTTGAGACCTATTTAGAACACCTCGTGCCTAAGAAAAAAAAAAAGGGTTGTTTTGTGTTTTAAAAAGTAATAAAAACAATAAACTAACTAAAATAGGAGAAAAATGCAAGTATGAAATTGAAAATTTCAGTCCAAGATCAATGTTCCAAATTGAATTCTTCCTCGTTCATTAAAAAATTTATGGGTATTTGATAACGCTAAATTTGATAATGTTTTGGAAGGATATTTGTGCATAGATGTTGAGGTTTATTAGAGTAAATTGAGATAAATTTGTTAATTGTGTACTTAATTGTGATATTTTTTATTTCAGGAAGTTCTTGGGGTTAATTGACCAAAAGAGTGAAGTTCGGGGACTAAAAATGCAAATTCCGGAATGTTGTACGCGCCCAGTCAAAGCACACGCGCTCGGTTGAAGAACACGCCCTTCAACAATAGCGAACACGTGCTCGGTAGATGAACACGCCCAGTATGAAGGATGAACACGGCCGGAAGAACACGAGCCGAGTGATAAACCCGTCACCGAGGGCGTGTTGCCTATACCACTGAGCTCGTGTTGACTCACCGTTTCGGTTTTTTAGAGAATTTTGTGTAAAATTACTAATTTGACCCAGGTTTTGGTTAGCTATAAATAATAGGATTTTTGGCTATTTTCAGATTTGATGGTTGCTTTGTGTTTATACTTAGATTATCATTTAGAGCATTGTTGGTTAGGCTTTGAGATTAGATCTATACTTTGCAATTTTCATTTCTTTTGAGATCTTTCTCACTTGTTGTAGTTGTAAGAGTCTCTTGTAGTTCTTTTTGTGAGATTGCCTCGAATCGTAAGGAGTTTCATTGAAGTCTTGCATGAGAGGATTCAACTATCTCAATTTGAAATTTGAAGAAGAACAAGAAGAATTACAAGGAGGGAGTTGAAGAGGTTTCTCTACTTCTATTACTTTTTGTAATATCTATCTTGTATCTAGCTACCAACCTTAGGAACTCTTCTTTCTACATTTCTCTTAGGTAGAAATGGTTAGTTTTATCTTACAATTTACTTTGGGCATTTTATGATTTTCATGGATGATTGTTGTAGTTTTATTAATTCGAATTGCAATTTCTATCTTAGCTTTGGATCTGAATTTTATCTTTAGTTTTAGCTTTGATTTGGAATTGTGGTTTCGGGTTAACACTAATTGTTAGGCCGGAACCAGGATATACGATTAGTGCCAAGTTGATGTGATTAGGTTTCCTATTGATGGACCGGAACCAGGATGATTGATAGGAGATTTGATCTTGTCAACATTCAAGTGTTCTTAATCTATGAATTTCTTGCAACGAACCGTATTGGGGAAGTTCATCTTTAGACTTGAATATTGGTTAGATTATGATAGCTAATTCATGATTAATCTTGCCCTTAGTAGTTTGTATCCTCCATTTTACCTATGATTTTCCCTTGAGTTTCTACCATCCATATTACTTGCTTTCCATCTACTTTGCTTTACTTTACTTTGCTTTCTAGGAAATTAGAATTCAATCTTATCACTCTTGATATTGGTTGAATTACTTGAGATTGATTCATAATTCCAAAACATTATCATAGTTGACCTAATTATATTTTCCACACTATTTCATAATAGACGTCTTGGGGAAAACGATTTTTATAAATATTAAAATCTTGATACTTACTTTTATTTACTAAACTATTCAATAGGTTCTCTGCCTAGGTGAGTTTATTATCTAAGTGACAAACCTATTTTATTCTTGAGATTTCTTATTATTTTTAGTACTATTTTATTCGATTATTTATACTACTTTTATATATAAAAATAACTCATTAGATTTTTTGCGCCGTTGCCGGGGATATCTATTATTTGAATTCATGATGTTTTCCTCTTAATTCCTTATGATTATTGGGAAAATTTTCATTGTAACGGTGTGAATTATATAATAGATCAACTATGTTATGATTTGTTATATGAAATCAATCTTAAGTATCCTTTATTTTCTTGTCTATTTCTTGAAGTATCTTTGATCTTCTTGATAGATCTTGGATAATTGATAGATTGATTTTATTTCATTTGATTAGTTGTTTCTTATTTTTAGTTGAGTAGTTTAATTTTGATTCTATGATTTTTCTTGCTCTTATTTTAGTAGCTTTCTTATGTTACTTGAATTTTGTTTCTCTTTCTTTCATTTAATTCGTGTTTTTAGAATTTTTCTTACTTAGATTATAGATTTTTGGATTTCGATCTTAGGTTAGATGATTTAGTATCATGAGGTTTAGTTAGTGTTTTGGTTAGTTTAGATCCCTTAGGTAAACCTTTACATAGAAATTTTTGGTTAGATATAGCTTAGATATTTTGGAATTTAGGTGAACTCTAGTTTCTTAGGATCATTAGATTAGTATTTTCATACCTTAGATTAGGTTAGCTTTCGGTTCTTTAGGTTTTTATTCTTTGGATTAACTTAGATCTTTAGTTTAATATCTTAGTTTGATCCTTAGTTTAGAATTTACATCTAATTGTTTTCCTACTTTCTCACTTGACATAGTTTTTTCTAATCCTTCTAACTTGTTTTAATTAGATTCTAGGTATGGATAGTTTAAGGTTCTTTCTAATTTTTCCTACTTGCTTTGACATGACCTAATTGTTTACTTACTTACTTGACTTTGATTTAGATAGCTTTTAATGATTTTTAGTTAGATTATTACTTGCTTTAGGTTCGTTTGCTTGCCTTTTGTTTCTAGTTAATTTTCTTGCTTAAGTAGGTGAATAATATCTTGATTCTATTCTTTTCGTACTCTATATTCTTTGAATCTTATTTTCTTAGTTAATATCTCATTCTCTTGTATCTCTATTTTCATGTCCATTCTATTCTTACATAGTTTTTACTTTAGTTTCTATTCTAGTATAGAAGTTAGTTTTCTAGTAATGTCTTCAATTAATGGAGATTGTTATTTAGATACTTACTTTTGTTTAGATATTGATGTTTTCATATTTTCTACCTTTTTTGTTAGCCTTGTTATGTGCTTGATATGAGTTTAGGTATGGCTTAGCATTTAGATTTCTTGCTTTGCATTTATTGATAAGATTTAGCTTTAGTTTGCATAATAGGTTTTCAATAAATGGTCACTATTGTGACTATTAGACTTGTATCTTTAGGATTTTGTTTGGTATTCTTGAATTCTTTAGGTAATAATATAGTATAGCTTTTTATTGAGTAGAAAGCATTCTTAGAAATTAATTCTAAGAAATGCTAGTTTAGTTACCAACATTTCATTCCAGTAGCTTTATTCCATTTCATTCTTCAAATTTTAATAATTTTTTCCAGTAGCTGTTTTGAATATGGTGGATTTACATGTTTTGCTTTTCTTTGCATGTTATTTAGTAGACTTGCATGAGTTTGCATTCTTTGTTTTGTTTTTGCATGAGTTGTAGTTAGCTTGTATATTTATCATATGCATGGAACTGAATTAGGCAGTATACTTTACGTATATATTGTATGAATTGTTTATATATGCTATGAAATTTTAATTTGCATGTACTGTAGGTAGCTTGCTAAAATTTTCATGGTAGTAGCTTATAGATTCATGCGTACAGTAGGATTTATGAAATTTTACTTTGCTTTTCACGTTAGTAGTAGAAGTATGTATATGTATTCATCTCATTTCATTTTGTTTTAGTTCAGTAGGTAGATTGTTTGGTAATAGCTAGAATGATTTTATTGTATATAGCACTTTGCATGATTTGCATGGCATTTAGGTTATTATGTTCCAGTAGATTAGTGCTGCATGCTTTGATTTTACAGTAGGCATTTTTACATGGTGTGTATATATGTATCTACTTTACTTTCCATGTTATAAGTATGTATATTAGTTCATACAGATTGCATTTAGTCACTTTGCATAGTTTTTATGACACTTTGCATACTTAATAACATTTTGCATAATTAGTTTAATTGGTTCTTTGCTTAGCTTGCCTTTGCATTACAATAGTTTTTGTATGTTTTGTTTTTCACTTCATTTAGTTAGCCGACATGATTTGTTATTTGCATGAGTTTTAATGGCTATTATATAGATTTCATTGGCATGGTTTGCATGGATAATTTAGGAAGTTTGCATGTGTCACATGGCTAATTTTAATTTTGCTATAGTTGGAAATTTCGTTTGTAAACCTTCCATGCCTTTCATTTCAAATTTGGTGCAAGTTCAGTATGTATATATATTCCTTTTGATTTACAATTACTTTTCAGTAGCAAATGCGTGATGTTTTTGTCTATACTACATTTTCCAGTAGGTTAATGCATGGATGTATTGTAATTTCTTTTTGAATGATTTTGCATGAATTGTATGTAGATGCATTAGTTTGTCTTCCTTGGTAGTTTAGTTTGCATTTAGTTTTCTAAAAGTTCCATGGCAGTAGCTTTAGTGTTTAGAATGCATTTTAATTTTAATTTCAATTTCAATTTCATGTCTCCTCTGTTTCTTGTATAAATTCCAGTAGGGCTGCTGTGCTGTGTAGAATTCTGTTTTTGCTCTGTTTTTAATAAAAATTCCAGTAGCCACACTAAGTGTAACTCTGTTTCTCTCTGTTCTCGGCAGTAGCCGATTGATTGCGTGCATACTTTTTAATTCAATTCTTTTCCTCCATTTTCGTTCAGTTCTATTGCATTTCATTTCTTTTTCTTTCTTCCTCCATTTTTCATTCTTTCTAAAAAGTTTCCTTTTTTGTATGCAATTTTTATTTGTTTCATTCCTTTTATTTTCTAATTCTTTTGCATGCCTTTTATATTTAATTTTGCATACTGTTTTTCTTTTCTTTTCTTTTCTTTTCTCATTTTATCTTATTTATCATTCTTTTGGTATCATTTGGCATTTTTATATTTTTGTTCCTATTTTCGTTACTAATCTTTCTTTTCTTGTTTTGTAGGTATTTTGAGTTCTTTCTCTTGTTTTTCTTATTCTTTTAATTTCTTTACTAGATCATTTGTAGTAGGATATTTTTAATTTTCATCTTTGTTTTGTTCTATTCTATCTTTCTCGTTTGTTTGTTGAAAGTATACAGGAATCAATAGCCTTCGCTACAAAACCTAGAAATGCAAGTGGGACAATTGTCCAGGAAATTTTCAGAACGAGCAAAAATGATTACTCCCTAACAGCACCGAACAAAATTCCGCCGAATGAATCAAAAGATGATGCTGTTAGGGAGGACAAAGCGAGCCTTATAAAAGTCATTGAAGGAGGAAGAATCAGAAAAATGGAATATAATAAATAAGTTCCAAGCATGCTTGCTCGGACACAAGATTTGTCTTTCTTTCCCTTCCTTTTACCGCTTTTATCGAGTCTTACTTGGTTATTGGCGTTCCATAATTGTCTATCACGCTTTCTTAATTTCTGGATGTTCCAGTATAGGTTTTACTTTCATGTCTATGTTAGTTCCCGGATGTTCCGGATAGGGTTTACTTGCTTTATTTAGTTTTTCAGCTTAATTAATTGTTCGAATAACTTGTTTTTAGTTTTCGTTTCTACTTGTTTTCACCTTTAGCTTTTATTTTTAGTTGTTTTTACTCGGGATGTACTATTTAAATTTATTTGGACTTTTATGATTATCTTTTGTTTTCATCATAAAATACAATACCTACTCCCTCCCCCACCACAAATATATATATTGTTACTTTAAAGAGGTAATAAAATTTTTGAAATAATAATTTAGACCAACACCCAAATTTTAGGTAAGAATATTCAAGAAAGATTCGAAAATCATTTAGCCAATTTCTTGAAAGACTTGGAAAATGGGATGATTAGAAGTGGTACTAGCTCATGAATATATTTTAGCATGACTCTTTTCCATATAATGTAAAATAATCAAACTTTAGCATTTATCTAAATAATCAAGATTAAAATATTTTTAATAATTTTAATTAAATAAATTATTTTCCTTCAAGTTTTATTGTCTATAATACATATTGATGCCAAATTTTTATTTAATTTAAATTTTTAAGACTCGTGCGCCGATAAATTGGAAGGTGCAAGCTTAGTCATTGTAAAGTTTGACTTTGGTTCCCCTATGTATTCTCCCCCACATTTTTTTAAGCGAGTTTGGGATTGCATTAAAGAGAAACGAGAGTTACAGCTGAAAGAAACAAAATGAAATACAAAAAAAAACAACAAAAAACTAAAAGACAATAAAAACAGGAACCTAACTAAAACACCCCTCTAGTAAACACTCCATCAGAAGAGGGATGGGTACCAAATTCAATTCAAACATTGTGCATGTGCAAGCTTAGTCAATCTAAAATACAAATTTAGCTTGTAGCAACATTTTGTTTACAACACTTTTAATTAAGTGATGTATAATCACACAAGTAGAAATACTTCAAGTAATATGTATCTAAATATAAATATTGATGCATGATGTACTCGACACTTTTAGTAATTGTTGCTTAGATATACTAATAATTTAATTTTTTTAGCAACATATAACATAAGTGTTACCATAAATGGTTTTTTATAACAATACTAATTACCCCTTTTTTTACCTGTTTTAATATATATTTATTTAAAATTTAATTTTTTTAGACATAAAAGAAAAACGTCATTTTAACGTAATCTTCTTCTAAATATATATATATATATATATATATATATATATAACTAATATTTAAAAAAAATAACATAAAATTTTGAGGTTACATGGAGGTTATATCGGTAGTGGAATTTGTTTTTTTTTTTTTAACAAGTTGAATTTCATTGAAATAAAAAATAGTAACAAAATGAATAATTATTGGTAATATAAAACAAAACCATATAGTGGAATCTTAAAAGTTATCTTAATGGACATTGATAACGCTAAATTTGGTAATGTTTTGGAAGGGTATTTGTGCATAATTGTTGAGGATTATTAGAGTAAATTGAGATAAATATGTTAATTGTGCACTTAATTGTGATATTTCTGTTTTCAGGAAGTTTGTGGAGCTAATTGATCAAAAGAGCAAAGTTCAGGGACTAAATATGCAATTTCTGGAAAGATATACAAATCCAGTCCGGCAACACGCGCTCGGCGCCGAACACGCCCATCCAGGAGGGCTGAACACGCCTAGAAACACGGGCTCGCCATGAACACGGCCATCAACATGATTTTGCAAATTTTTATTTTACGCCCAGTTGCCCTTTTTGTTCTACGCCCGTAGTGCACAAGGGACTACGCCCGTAGTGATGCTCTCTGTCCCGTGCTTTTTGTGTAAAATGACGATTTTACCCCTTGTTTCGTTATCTATAAATATTGGGATTTTTACCATTATTTAGAGGTTGGCTAGGGGTTTGGATGAGGTTGGCTTGTAGGTTGGATTAATGTTGGATTAGGGTTAGATTAGAAGTTAGATTGGCTTGTATTTTGGAAGGGGTATGCTATCAAAGTGATTTTGTAATACTTTTTAGGGTTTTTGAATTAGATCTATACTTTGCTACTTTCATATTTTGAGATCTTGTTCATAAGTTGTGAGTTGAGAGATTATCTTGTGAGATCTTGTAAGAAGTTGCCTCAACCATAAGGAATTTCTTTGAAGTCTTGCAAGAGAAGAACCAATTTCATCAACTTGAAGATTTGAAGGAGAACAAGAAGTTTGATAAAAAAGGAGGTTGAAGAGGTTACTCTTCTTTCTTTGATTTGTTTGAATTTCAATCTTGTAATTAGACACCAACCTTAGGAACTCTTCTCTCTACATTTCTTTTAGGTAGAAGTGGTTGGTATTATTCTACAATTACTTTGGGCAAATTATGGTTTTCATGGATTATTGTTATAGTTTTATTAATTTGAAATTGCAATTTCATTCATAGCTTTAAATCTGAATTTTATCTTGAGTATTAAACTTTGATTTGAGGTTGTAGTTTCGGACTAACACTTATTGTTAGGCCGGAACTAGGACGACAATTAGTGCCAACTTGATTCGATTAGATTTCCTATTGATGGACCGGAACTAGGATGATTGATGGGAGATTTGATCTTGTCAACATTCAAGTGTTCTTAAATCAATGAGTTTCTTGCCACAAATCATATGGAAGAAATTCTACTCTAGACTTGAATATTGGTGAGATTATGATAGTTATTTCATGATTAATCTTGCCCCTAGTAGTTTGTATCCTTCATTTCTCCTATTATTTCTTATGAGTTTCTACCTTCCATTACTTGCTTGATCTTCTACTTTGCTTTATTTTACTTTGCTTTCTAGATATAGAAATCAATCCTATCATTCTTGATATTGGTTGGTTTACTTGTTGAATGATCCTTATTCACAAATCATATTCATAATTAATTCAATTATATTTTCCACACTAGAATTTAATAGAAGTCTTAGGGAAAAACGATTTTTATAAATTTAAAATCTGAATACTACCTTATTTACTAAACTATTTCGATAGGTGCTCTGCCTAATTGAATTTATTTTATTAGTGACAAACATATTTTAATCTTGAAGATTCCTATTATTTTTAGTATTATTTATTCAATTATTTATATTATTTTTATATATATAATAAACTACACATCAGACATATATTTATAATAGTAAAATTTATAAAAATAAATAACACATATTTACCAAATATATATATAAATATATATATATATATATTTATATATTTCAAATTTTCTTTTATTTCCTAAAACTTCAATATCTAAGTAAAATACAAAGACTAATAAAAAGAAAAAATTAATATTCTTCAATTTCCCTCTATTCCTAAAAACTTCAATATCTTTTAAAATTCAAGTCTTTTCATATTCTCAATCTTCCCAACAACATCTTCAAATTGGAATTTGTAGGAGTGTAAGCTAATTCCCAAACAAATCAAGCCTGAAAATTGTTAGGTTCTGAAGCTAAAGAAGTATTAGGTCAAAGGTACTTTACTTTATTCTTCATCACTTTCTTTGGATTTACAGTTACTATAATTGATTATAGTTAAAATAATCTTTTTAAGTTTTTTTATTAAAATTTTTTTTAATCATTTTTGTTGGGGTTGGATTGGAGGGGTTTGCTATCTTACTGTGTTTTTTCCCCCCTTTTCTGCGTTTTTGGTAGAATACTAAGAAAGTGAGTTCCCTAGTAGAGTATGTTGCTTTTTCTATTTTAGTATTATTTTGACTAGAAATTCTGCCACTTTAAAGTTAAATTTCTTGGCTTATAATAAACTTATTAGTTGGACTGAGAACTAGATAAAAAGGAAGAAGAAATAGGGCACTTTGGAACGAAACATTTATCTGTCATGAAATTAAGATTTTTGTTTTGTAGATAAAAAATAAATAAATAAAATAAATTTATTGAAACATTTCAAAATGGTAACATTTGTCATGGTTTATGAACCAAGATAGGGAGATAATATAAAAATTTTAAAGGGCATTCTATCATCTATCATGGTTTATTTTGGCCTAATTTTCTTTGATTCCAGTAATTTATTTGTGTATTTTCTACACTTCGGTAGGTAATTTTGCATGGCTTTGCATGATGTGCATTATTATATATTGTCCTTTAGTAGTTTAGAAATAAAAATATGTATGTATAGTTGCATGCATTTGCATTTTCTTTGCTTTACACGTTAATGGCAGTAGCATGTTTGTATGTATATATATGCTACATTAATCATTAAAGGAATCTCCATTTATTTATTTTTTAAGTTATTAAACTTTTTATGAAAGCTAAAATAAGTTTTTAAGTACTTTTTAGCATTTTAACTATTACCTTGTGTACAGAGAATTTATATTTTCTTATTTGTTAATCTTATAGACCGTACTAGCTTCTATTTTTAAAGAACGGTGAACATGGATAAAAGTTGGATGAATTATTCAAGGAGGTCCAATAAATATAGAGAAGGAGTGGAAAATTTTCTTGATTTTGCATTTGCAAATTCTAGTAAAGATAACACTATATTGTGTCCTTGCAAAAGATGTATAAATGCGAAAATGTGTCAAAAGAGGATGCTAGAATTTATTTGATTTGTGATGGTTTTATCAAAGGATACACAAAATGGGTTGCTCATGGAGAGATTTCCATGCCATATTTATCTCATGCATCAAGTCAACATGTGGAACAAAATCTAGATGAAATGCAAAGCTTACTCCAAGATATATATATGCCACAAGACACAGATAGTACAATGATGGATGATCTCCAAAATGAATCCATTAGGCCTAATAAACAAGCTGAGATGTTCTACAAGATGATACAAGATTCAGAAGAAGATCTTTTTCCAGGGTGTAAGAGGGTTTCAAAATTATCTTTTATCGTTCGTATGCTTCACATGAAGTGTGTGAACAAATGGAGTGATAAATCATTCCAAGACCTCCTTAATTTCCTTAGACAATGCTTTCCAGATGATGCTAAGATTCCAAAGTCATATTATGAAATGAAGAAAGTTATGAAAGATTTAGGACTTGGTTATGAATAATATGATGCTTGTATAAATTATTACACATTATATTGGGGTAGGGATGAATGATTAACTAAATGTAGAACATGTGGAGAATCAAGATGGCAAAAGACTGAAGATAATCCTAGTGGTGAAGATAGAAGTAAAAAGGGAGTAGCAATGAAAAATTTGTGGCATTTTCCTTTGAAGCCAAGATTGCAAAGGCTCTTCATGTCACAAAAAACAGCATCATACATGAGGTGGCACAAGGAAGAGCATACTATTGATGGTAAATTGAGGCACCCAAGTGATTCTCCAAGCATGGCATACATTTGACTATGAGAATAAGGAATTTTCTAAGGATGCAAGAAATGTTAGACTAGGTCTAGCATCGGATAGTTTTAACCCTTTTAGAACAATGAATGTTTCTCATAGTACATGGCCCAGTGATTCTAATACCATATAATTTACCACCTGGAATGTGTATGAAAGAACCTTACTTGCTCCTTACATTGCTTATTCCTGGACCCACTGCTCCAGGAAATAATATTGACATCTATTTACAACCATTAATACAAGAGTTGAAGGAGTTGTGGGAAGTTGGTGTGGAGACATATGATGCATCTTTAAGACAGAATTTTAATATGCGAGCAGCTCTTATATGGACAATTAGTGATTTTCCAGGTTATGCTAATCTTTCAAGGTTGGAGTACTAAAGGGGAATTTGCTTGTCCTGTTTGTACTGAGCACACATCTTCGAAATGGTTAAAATATAGTAGAAAATTCTGCTATATGGGTCATCGAAGATTTCTTCATTCTAATTATCCATTTCGAAAATATAGAAAATCATTTGATGGGAGCCAAGAGAATAGAGCGGCACCATCATGTTTAAGGGGATCTATGATATTGCAGTTGTTAGAACAATATCATGAATTTAGGTTTGGAAAATTGGTGAATGACAATCCAAAACTTCCCTACAATTGGAAGAAAAGAAGCATATTCTTTGATCTTCCTTATTGGAAGGACAACTTACTTTGCCACAATCTTGATGTCATGCACATAGAAAAGAACATCTTTGATAACATCATCAACACTTTGCTCAATTTAGATAAATCAAAGGATCATATCTAAGCCCGTCTTGATTTGAAAGAAATGGGAATAAGGCAAAGTCTCCATCCTCAAAAAAACTTCTTCTAACAAACCATATTTGCCTCCTGCTTGTTACTTGATGAGTAAAAAGAGAAGGGAAAATTTTGTAGGATACTGAAAAAGGTGAAAGTACCAGATGGTTATGCATCTAACATCTCAAGATGTGTAAATCTCAAACCACCAATTAAAATAGTTGGACTCAAAAGCCATGACAACCATATTCTTATGCAACAACTATTTCCATTAGCTTTGAGAAAGCTATTACCAAATCTTGTTAGATCAACTCTCCTAAAATTTTGTAATTATTTCAAAGAGTTGTGTGCAAGAGTTCTTGATCCTTGTGATGTAGGAAGGTTGGAGGTAAATATTGTGGAGATATTGTGTCATCTTGAGAGGATTTTTCCCCCGTCATTTTTTGATGTAATGGTCCACTTATCAATTCACCTAGCATATGAAGCAAGAATTGCTGGTCCTATACAATATCGTTGGATGTATCCAATAGAAAGGTAAATTGTTTTCTTTTAAAATTATTATATTCAAGGGTTATGAACTTCATAAATTTTATGTTTTTAATTTTCTAAATTTTATATTTATAAAAACATAGGTATTTATCAAAGCTGAAATCTTATGTGAGGAAAAGAAGTCGACCAGAAGGTTGCATAGCAGAAGGTTACATTGTAGAAGAATGTTTGACATTTTGCTCATTATATTTATCCGATGATGTGGAGACAAAATTTAATAAAGTTGGGAGGAATGAGGATGCATTGAATGATTATGATGACCAAAATTTGGATGTCTTTGAACGAAATAGTTGTCTAATAGGAGCAGGTAAACCAAAGGTATTTGATTTGGATAAATTATCAAAGGCACACCAATATGTCTTATTCAATTGTGAACAAGTTAACCGTTTTATAAGGTAATCTTTTATATATATATATATATATATATATATATATATATATATATATATATTTATTCACTTTATTTTTATATTGTAAGTAAATCCGAGTAAGTCACATCTTTTAAATCTAGCAAACATATGGAAACTCTTCAACATGAATGTTCACAAATGAGTAGACATGAGTTAGAGAGAATTCATAGTGAGACTTTTGGTACATGGCTGGCAAGTCAAGTAAGTTGTTCAAAATTAAATTTAAATTATACTATTAATTATTGATTCTCTTACTTAACCTTTTGTATTGTTCATGTGCTTTATAGGCAAAAGAATTTACATGTAACGACTTAAACCTTTTAAGTCAAGGTCCAAATGAAGTGGGCAAAGAGTACAAAGGAATTGTAATTAATGGCTTTCGATTTCACACAAAAGATCGTGAAAAGAAAAGAAAGACACAAAATAGTGGGGTTATTGTAAGAGCAGGAACATCCAGTTTTTCAAGTAGTAAGGACAATAATCCAATTTTTGGCGATGTTACATATTATGGAATATTGAAGAAGATTATTGAGTTAGATTACTCAGAGGGTAAAAAAGTTGTGTTATTTGAATGTGATTGGGTTTCAAAAGGTAAAAGACTCAAAGTAGATCAAGATGGTTTCATTTTGGCCAATTTCTCAAATGTAATGCGTCACAATGAACCCTTCATTTTAGCCTCACAAGCTGGACAAGTTTTTTATGTGGAAGATCTTGATAATGAAGGTTGGCATGTCGTAGTGAAGACAACTCCTAGAACTACTTATGATAATAGCTCTATCATGCAAGAAACGACAATGTACGTAGATAGAGGTCTGAATAATGCAGAATCATCTTCAAGTATTGATGAGATTGAGTGGACAAGGGAAGATATTCAAGGGACTACAGTTGATGAGGACATGGATATCCTTGTTGGAGAAAATACGTAACATGGATTAAAGGTAATTACACATGATCTATCTTGTTTTTTTCTTTTTTATCATAATTCCTTTTTTAGTTAATGTTAGTTTGATTTTATATATTTATTAAATAAAATTTTTATTGCATATGGATGTGTAAAGATACTATTCATATCCAATAGCATTTTATATATCCATGTTTCTATATATCTTGTTTAGATTGTTTAGAATCAATCTGTGTTGTTGAAAATTTTTGTGAAGATATGACATGTCATATATTTTACTTAGTTATTTTAATTTTGGTTAATATTCCTTCTAGTCTTATCTATTCTTTGTTGGTATATTTTGATGAATGTATTAGAAAGGAAAGTGAGTCTGACAAGAATTTTATAAATGAGTTTATAATTAGAATGAGACATTGATCTTTCTCTCTCTCTATATATATATATGTTACATTTGGTTTAACATAGTTATACTATTATTTTTCCCATTTGTTTATTAATTATTAGTTTTTTTATTATTATTGAACTTGCTTTTATCTTTTTCTTTATTACTATATTAATCCATTTTTAGCTTTAATTAATTTAAATTTCTTTGTTTATTATTAGTTTTTAATATGCACTTAATTTATTATACTACTATCATATTGAAGTACTGATAATTTGGTTTTAATTGTTATTTGAAAGTGATAATTCATTTACCTCTTATTTTTAGAATATTGCTTGTAGAGTTTTCTTTTAGTTTCATAGTTTTTTAGTGTTTCTTTTGTTTGGTCCTTTGCAACCTAATCTAAAATACATAAAATCACATAATAAGTAAAAATAAAGTCTATGTTTGGTTAGTATGTATATAGTATTACTCATATCTAGATAGTTTTTCTTATGTTTCTAATACTCTTTGAGTTATGTAGGTGAAACAATGCAAATTGTAAAAGCAAAGAGAGGAGAAACAACAATGAAATCAGTGTGGGGAATACAAGATGGAGAACAATTGAAGATGAAGGCAAATAAATTTGGTCAACCTATTCGGAAGTATGTCTCTAAGCTAACTCATTTCTTAGGGACACTAGCAAGAAATGGTAGATTGTACAATTATTGCTTTATATTATGTAATGCACTTCTTTTTTTTTTAGTGTATCAATGAATATGATAAGATTCAATTTAAAGTATTGTTAATGTAAGCAAATATGACACTATATAATGTAGTTATAAAGACATATAGACACACTTTAATTGCATCAAAACACATTAAAATAATGTATTAAAAACTGTATCTAAATATTATTAATGGTATACATTGTAGAGTGGTAAAACATAAGAATAGTAACACTTAAAGGTATAATATTAATTATATAATGGTGCAAGTATAAAGTGTATCAATATTAAATATTTTGTTACATGTTCAAGTGTAAATAGATACACATCTTAAAACAATTATAAGTGACAAGAAAATAAATTAATACAACATTTGCAATTGTAACAACATTTGATTATAACATCATAATAATTATATCTAAAATACGAATATTCAACATTTTTAATTGTATCTAAAACCTAATTTTTAACAACACTCATAAGTATTGTTTAATGTATAGCAACATTCACTTATAGAACACTTTTTAAAACTGCATAAAAAAAAAAACTACATCTAAATCTAACAATTACAACACTTTCAAATGTTCCTACAAGTTACATTTGTTGTAGTTAACACCCTAATTTTATGTAAGAATATTCAGGAAAGATTCCAAAATCATTTAGCAAATTTCTTGAAAGCCTTGGAAAATGGGATGATTAGAAGCGGTACTAGCTCAAGATTATATTTTAGCATGACTCTTTTCCATATAATGTAAAATAATCAAAATTTAGCATTTATCTAAATAATCAAGATTAAAATATTTTTAATAATTTTAATTAAATAAATTATTTCCCTTCAAGTTTTATTGTCTATAATACGTATTGATGCCAAATTTTTATTTAATTTAAAATTTTAAGATTCATGCGCCCATAAATTGGAAGGTGCAAGCTTAGTCATTGTAAAGTTTGACTTTGGTTCCCCTATGTATTCTCCCCCACATATTTTAATTTTTTTAAGCGAGTTTCGGATTGCATTAAAGAGAACCGAGAGTTACAACAGGAAAGAAAAAGAGAAAAAAAAAAAAAGAAAACAACAAAACCAACAACAAAAAACTAAAAGACAATAAAAACAGGAACCTAACTAAAACACCCATCCTGGTAAACACTCCATGAGAAGAGGGATGGGTACCAAATTCAATTCAAACATTGTGCATGTGCAAGCTTAGTCAATCTAAAATACAATACCTACCGCCTCCCCCACCACAAATATATATATATTGTTACTTTAAAGAGGTAATAAAATTTTTGAAATAATAATTTCGACCAACACCCTAATTTTAGGTAAGAATATTCAAGAAAGATTCCGGAATCATATAGCTAATTTCTTGAAAGCCTTGGAAAATGGGATGATTAGAAATGGTACTAGCTCAAGATTATATTTTAGCATGACTCTTTTCCATATAATGTAAAATAATCAAACTTTAGCGTTTATCTAAATAATCAAGATTAAAATATTTTTAATAATTTTAATTAAATAAATTATTTCCCTTCAAGATTTATTGTCTATAATACGTATTGATGCCAAATTTTTATTTAATTTAAAATTTTAAGACTCGTGCGACGATAAATTGGAAGGTGCAAGCTTAGTCATTGTAAAGTTTGACTTTGGTTCCCCTATGTATTCTCCCCCCACATATTTTAATTTTTTTTAAGCGAGTTTCGGATTGCATTAAAGAGAACCGAGAGTTACAAAGAAAGAAAGAAGGAAATACAAAAAAAAGAAAACAACAAAACCAACAACAAAAAACTAAAAGACAATAAAAACAGGAACCTAACTAAAACACCCATCTGGTAAACACTCCATGAGAAGAGGGATGGGTACCAAATTCAATTCAAACATTGTGCATGTGCAAGCTTAGTCAATCTAAAATACAATACCTACCGCCCCCCCCACCACAAATATATATATATTGTTACTTTAAAGAGGTAATAAAATTTTTGAAATAATAATTTAGACCAACACCCTAATTTTAGGTAAGAATATTCAAGAAAGATTCCAAAATCATTTAGCCAATTTCTTGAAAGCCTTGGAAAATGGGAAGATTAGAAATGTTACTAGCTCAAGATTATATTTTAGCATGACTCTAAAATAATCAAACTTTAGCATTTATCTAAATAATCAAGATTAAAATATTTTTAATAATTTTAATTAAATAAATTATTTCCCTCATAGTTTTATTGTCTATAATATATATTGATGCCAAATTTTTATTTAATTTATAATATTAAGACTCGTGCACCGATAAATTGGAAGGTGCAAGCTTAGTCATTGTAAAGTTTGACTTTGGTTCCCCTATGT
The DNA here is from genome assembly GCA_025388415.1 of Cynanchum wilfordii. Lineage (NCBI taxonomy): Eukaryota > Viridiplantae > Streptophyta > Magnoliopsida > Gentianales > Apocynaceae > Cynanchum > Cynanchum wilfordii. The sequence continues at coordinate 106,294 of JAHSUH010001531.1, forward strand.
ATTCTCCCCCACATATTTTTTTTTAAGCGAGTTTGGGATTGCATTAAAGAGAACCGAGAGTTACAAGAGAAAGAAAGAGAAGGAAATACAAAAAAAAAAAAAAAAAAAAAAAAATAAAAGACAATAAAAACAGAACCTATCTAAAACACCCCTCTGGTAAACACTCCATCAGAAGAGGGATGGGTACCAAATTCAATTCAAACATTGTGCATGTGCAAGCTTAGTCAATCTAAAATACAATACCTACTCCCTTCCCCACCACAAATATATATTGTTACTTTAAAGAGGTAATAAAATTTTTGAAATAATAATTTAGACCAACACCCTAATTTTAGGTAAGAATATTCAAGAAAAAATCCAAAATCATTTAGCCAATTTCTTGAAAGCCTTGGAAAATGGGATGATTAGAAGTGGTACTAGCTCAAGATTATATTTTAGCATGACTCTTTTCCATATCATGTAAAATAATCAAACTTTAGCATTTATCTAAATAATCAAGATTAAAATATTTTTAATAATTTTAATTAAATAAATTATTTTCCTTCAAGTTTTATTGTCTATAATACGTATTGATGCCAAATTTTTATTTAATTTAAAATTTTAAAACTCGTGCGCCGATAAATTGGAAGGTGCAAGCTTAGTCATTGTAAAGTTTGACTTTGGTTCCCCTACGTATTCTCCCCCCACATATTTTTTTTTAAGCGAGTTTGGGATTGCATTAAAGAGAAACGAGAGTTACATCCGAAAGAGACAAAATGAAATACAACAAAAATAGCAAAAAACTAAAAGACAATAAAAACAGGAACCAACTAAAACACCCCTCCCGTAAACACTCCATCAGAAGAGGGATGGGTACCAAATTCAATTCAAACATTGTGCATGTGCAAGCTTAGTCAATCTAAAATACAATACCTACTCCCTCCCCCCACCACAAATATATATATTGTTACTTTAAAGAGGTAATAAAATTTTTGAAATAATAATTTAGACCAACACCCTAATTTTAGGTAAGAATATTCAAGAAAGATTCCAAAATCATTTAGCCAATTTCTTGAAAGCCTTGGAAAATGGGATGATTAGAAGTGGTACTAGCTCAAGATTATATTTTAGCATGACTCTTTTCCATATAATGTAAAATAATCAAACTTTAGCATTTATCTAAAGAGGTAATATTCATATTGTTACTTTAAAGAGGTAATAAATTTTTTGAGACAAAAAGAAAAGTTATAACATTCATTTGAAAAAAAATAAAATAAAAATGAACTTTTTTACGAATAAAAAGGAGAGAAAAGGTGTATATAAAGAGACTACATGATTGCGAACAACTCCCATTTCATCTGGTTGAGAAAAAAATATGAGTCTTGTCGGAACAGCGGAGTATGAACAGGAGGTTAATTCTCCTGGAGATGTTTTCTTTGAAATTTTCGGTAGAAAGAAAGAAAACCTACCAAAAATCTGTCCTAAACATATTCCCATCTTTGATCTTGTTAAAGGAAAATGGGGAGAACCCGGCTGTGTTATTCTTGTTCATTATTTGCTCGGTAATTAATGAATCAGTAATTTCCATCATATTTTATTCTTTTAACATTTTTATTATCTTTATTAATCTCTTTCGAGTTTATTTTTGACTGGATATATATATATATATATATATATATATATATATATATAATATATATATTGCAGATGGGAAAGAAATTATTTCAGAGGAGACGATTGAAGAAGTGGATGAAGAGAAAAAGTCAATTACTTACAAGATATACAAAGGAGAACTCATGAAACTTTACAAGAAACTGTGGATTACACTCCAAGTCCAAGAAACAATCAACGGAAAGAATTTGGTGATAAATGAATATGAGAAGCAGAATTCAGAAGTTCCATCTCCACATAATATGAAGGATTTTGTATTTGAAGTTACTCGTACTATGGATCAATACTGTTTTAACGATTCAATATTTTGATTGATCGATTGAATGTTGATGAAATTTGATTAATTCTTTTGGTGATTATTGACTTAATTGAATTGAACTATTATTGTTCCTGAATAATTTCAATTTCGGATAATTTTAAAGATTCATGAATTGCCTTGATTTATCACGAATTTAGATTAAATTTTAATTAATTAATTGGACCATTGGCTATGATTTCATTTTATTATTTAATTGAATTCTAATGGATTGTTACTAGGTGATACGAATACTAATTAGTGATTCCATTTAGTATTCAATCGAGGAATTGGTTTAAAAATCTAGAAATTCATTAATGAACGAGAAAGAACACGAATTCGATCATACCCTTAGACTCAAAATTTAAATCTCATACTTGCATTTTTCTTATTAGTTTATTATTTTTATAATTTTGTAATCTCAAAAACTCCTTTTTATAGTTTTTTTATTTCTTATTAATTTGTTTCAATTAGGATTCTCGGGAAATGACTTGATGAACACTTTATATTACTCATTGATTTAATTAAATTAATTTTGACCTATCTGATGACAGTCGTAAATTCTAAAACGTTACCACGGACTTGGGTGTGTTTCCGGATTTCTTAGTGACAATGGAGCTTATTTGAAGCTTTGGTTAGGTTTTGGATTGTGATTTCTAGGTTTTGAAAGGCTTGTCTTATCAGTTGTTGATGTGTATGAATTGTATAATAAATAATAAAATAATGAAAGAATAGTGAATAAAAAAAATAATAAAATAATGAAAGGATGTCACTGAAAATAATTGCACACCTAAGCGAGTACTTATCAAGTAGATAGTATTCAACTAAGTATCAAGACTTTAAAATTTATAAAAATCGTTTTCCCAAGATCCCTTTTTAATATTAGTGTAGAAAATATAATAAAGTCCAATCATAAGCAAGTTTTGAAGGAGTGAATCAAGCTATAGTTTTCTCAACCAACATCAAGAGTGATGTAATGAGGCTAAACTAAAAAGCAATTAAAGATAACCAAGAAAATAAGTAAAGTAAGGAAACAATAGAAATCTTGTAAAAATACTTAAAGTAAAAGGAGGATACAATTTCAAGTGGACTAAAGATGATAATGAACTATTAATCAAATTTACTATCGTGAATCCCTCGAAACATTTCATTCCAAGAAATCCTAACATCATATCTACTTGAGTTCAATTAGAATAACCAAATTCTCTATTAATCATCATAGTTTTGGTCCATTAATAAGAAATTCAATTAAACAAATCCGACACTAGTTATTTATCCAAGATCGATCTAACAACTAGTGTTAACCCGAACCCTATATCAAATATGATCAACTAAAGATAAGAATCATGATTGCAAGCAATATCCAACATAAAATTTAAGTTAATAACATAAAATGATCAATAGTCCAAAATTATATAAATAATGCCCAACATGAAATGTAACAAATACAAACCAACTACTCTAAAGAAATTTAGAAGAAGAGAGATCCTTATGGCAACAATTCTATCAAAATTAATTTAAATTACAAAGAAACAAAAGAGAAGGAAGAAATAGGTGCTCGTTTTCGATGTTTCGTCTCCAACAATAGACTCGATTTCATCCTCAACCTTCAATCCTTGAATCCAAATTACTGATGTGAATTTTGGTTACTATATTTTTAGTATAGATTATGAGTGAGATTAATTCAAGGAAAACAAATAGATTATCACTTAAATAACCAAAATCTAAGGCAGAGTACCTATAGTATGTAGATAGTAACATGGAAGCATTAACGATTTTACATTTATAAAATATCTTATAGACCCAAAGACGTTGATAACGGTTATAAGAAATTATTAAATATGACAAGAATTTATTAACAAAAGTTAACCGTAGGATAAGAATCAATTCATGAGATTGTTGCTAGAACATAAATAGAATTGAAACAGATATGGTTTAAGATTCTTATTCAGTTCGATGATTCAATTAGAATGACCATATTCGAAGATGTAGCTTTAGGCGGATCTAAGGCAATTGTGATTAATATTAACTTTACTACCGTGCCTCCGAGTTATCTAATGTAATTACCCTAGTACGGTCGTTACGAGTAACTCTAAATCTTTTTAGATTATTTATTAAGGCGTCAATTTAATAAAGTAATCGTCCTAAGATTTGCATTAAGCATTAACTCAAGATTATTAGGCTGCCTAACCTCGTCACGGCTGCAAGTTATTACACCTAATCCGGCAATTCATTAATTCTCATACGGTCGGGTCTCCTTAACAAACCGTCAATTAATTAATTATTCCAATTAAATGCTCAACTAGATGCAAACCTATGTGTCATGGCATAAATTGAATAAGAAACTAAGTTGAAAGCATAAAACAATAATAATCACAATGATAATCACACACAAGTATCCTTCCCGAGAAATTAATAATAACTCTAATTTTATCATTAATAATAAAAGAATCCCATGAGACAGAGATGGAGTAAATAAAGAATGAAAAATAATAGACTTGAGAAGAGGGAAAAGAAAAGTTGTCGTCTGGTTGTCACTACTTCGACAGCGGGACTTGACCTCCAATTCTTCTCGAACCCTACTAGCCTTCTTCCTTGTCTTGCCCATGAAATCTTCAAGAATCACACCTCTCAACTAAGCTATAGAGCTCTCCCTTATGGTAGAGGCTCAAACCCTAAAGCTAAGAAGAAAAATATAAAAACTAGAAAATATTTAACTGCGAGGGAACTTCGAGAATCCATGGGAGTGGAAACTCAAAATCCCTCAAATTCTCTGCAACTCTGCACTCTCCGATGTGTTGGTGGTGTCCTCAAAGGCTTGTTGCCGCCTCTATTTATAGGAGTAGAAGTAGAGTTGAAAAGAGTCAAAATTCTGATGTGGGACATTCAACCAGGGAAGTTTCCAAAAATTGCAATTTTAGTTCCCGATTTCTTCATTTCTTCCATTTCAGTCCTGAAACTCACAAAAAGAAAACAGAACAAATCTGCGTAATTTCCACTTAATTAAGTCCAATTAAAGTCTAAATTAAACATAATTACCCATAATTACCCCTTAAAAATACGATATAAATCGACATATCGGATTACCCCACACTTAACCTTTTGCTTGTCCTCAAGCAAATTACTTAAACACAGAATAATCTTCTAAACTTTATATACCATGAAATCAAAAAGTAAAACTTTCCAAAAATTTACTCCTTAGAAAATCAATTCTATCAAGATTTTTCAATTATGCACAAAGAATATAATACTCTTGCTTGCCTCATAAACCATTCTTTGCAAAGATCAAATAGAAACAACTTGAAACTTATATTCATTCCACACATGTCAAACCATAGAATTTCCTGTGGTGTAGTTTATGATTTTGACTTTACTAATTCAATCAATAGGTTCTCCCCAAACAAAAAGAAAGAATAGCACATCAATCTTTTAGGGTTCACAACAACTCATCATAATCACTCTAGGAACCCAAGTCGAATGCCAAATAATCAAAAGAAAGAATGTTTTTTTTTTATTTTTTTTTAATAATAATAATTCTAAATGTAAAAAGAATGTTGTTGCTTAACAATATCAACTTTAACTACCCTTGTAACGAGTCCCAATCCGGTGACTCCCAAACCTCAAAGACCTTAGGGCACCGGGCATGTAATTCCCTTCAGGAATAGTTCTCAAGTAGCAAAGGATACATGCAAACAAACTCTTATTACTATAAAGATTTCTCATCATCTCTAAAAGACATAAGCATTGAATTAGTTAATTCATATCATAGGCTAAGTAAATAATCATTATACATAAAATACTTATTCAAGATAGATTTTGAAAACCTTTTTTTTTTTTTTTCAAAAAGAATTTGAAATTTTGAGATAAGTAGAAACATTCTAAAACACCCCACACTTATTTGAAAATAAGGGAAAAAGCGAAAAATAGAAAACAAAAAGGAAAAAGGGTTTGTATCAAAAACATCTATATCATATAAGTTCAATCATATCTTAATCATATGATAAATGCAATCTCAACACATACCCTAGAAAACAAACAAATAATAGAAAGAAGGAAAAACAAAACAAAAAGAAAAAGGAAAGGGGAAAGAACCAGGAATCGATGATGATTCTTGTTGTCCGAATATCGTCCTTCAAAGTCACATCACAAAATTACCTAAGAAAATCTCAAAATAAAATAGTGATGTTATTTAGTACCTTTTGCCAAATGATAAACAATTAAAAAGAGAGAATATCAAAGGAATACTAAATAATTTGGAGAAATATAGATCAAGAGATTTTTAGAGTAACTCAAAATTATTTTAATAATAAATTCCTATAAAGCTTTTAGAAGCCTCAAAAGTAGAAGAACGTTACCATGTCTTCTCAATAAGATTCCTATAATGATATAATATCCTACTCAAGTTACCTGTATGATCAATTGATTGCAATTTTATCCATAATGACTTTGATTATAATGACAAGTATCCACAACAATAGATATAGCCTGCAAATGAAATCAAGTTGTACATGCATTCACAATAATAATTTCATAATACTCAATATCTATCTAGAAAAATATTTGTCCGGAACATCCAACATAAACAATTTATAACACATAGGTTGATTTCATCCTCAACCGTCAATCCTTGAATCCAAATTACATTCAAGCTCCTTGGGATCTTTGTAGATGAAACTCCGGGATTGAATTACAGCAACTCTCCTTACATGTCGAGGCTCAACCACAACAATTACAATCTCGAAATTACAAAAATACTAAAATCTTGGACATATAAAAGTATATGACATTATTTCTGTAACATTTCCCTATGATCTATACAAGAATTTTCAACCACTCAAATTTGCTATCCTCGGTGTAAAATGGCTACCCCACACTTATTAGAAAGCATAGATAAAAGAAAAATACGAAATGAAAAGAAATAAACAAAACAAGGGAAGAAAATGAACTAGAAACGTAATGAAAAGAAAAACAAGAAAATAGGTACTCCCTTGAAGTGACCTCAATCAAGTAAAAGCTCTTGGTCCTTCTTGTTGAATGATTCCATGTAGATCTTCAATCTCCGACCATTTTTTTAAACTTCGTTCCATCTTCCTTCATCACCTCACAAACTCCATATGGAAACACTTGAGTAATCACAACAGGTCCAGTCCAATAGCTCTTCAATTTTCCTGGAGACAATCTCAAACTTGAATTAAATACTAACACTTTGTCTCCACATTGAAAATCTTTGGAACCTATAAGATGCTTATCATGGCAAAGTTTTCTTTTCATCTTGAAATTTAAAGAATTTTCATAGGCATGAAATCTCCACTCATTAAGCTCATTGATTTGTAAATTCTATCTTGATCAGTAGCCAATGCATCATCCAAATTACACTTCCTAAGTGCTCTAAATTCCTTGTGTTCTATCTCAACGGTTAGGTGACAAGTTTTACCACATACAAGTATGTAGGGGGAGAAACCAGTGGAAGTTATGAATGCAGACCTAAAGGCCCACAAGGCTTCATCTAGTTTTAAGGACCAATCTTTCCTGTTGATTCCCATGATCTTTTCCAAGAGTTTTTCTATCCCTCTATTCGTAACCTCAATCTGTCCACTTGTCTGAAGATGATAGGCAGTGGATAGTCTTTGTTGAACTCCATATCTTTTGAGAACTTTTTCAAGTTGGGAATTGCAAAAGTGATTGCCTTTGTCACTAATCAAAGCTTTAGGACAACCAAACCCGACAAATAAGCATTTAAGAAATTTGCACATAAACTTTGCATCATTAGTTGCACAAGCTTAGGCCTCGGGCCACTTAGAAAAGTACTCAACATCTACCAAAATATATTTATTTCTAAAGGAAGAGGGAAAGGGTCCCATGAAATCAATACCCCATATATAAAAAATTTCAACACTTTACATGCGTTGTTCGGTGTACCATCCTTAGCGCATATCTTTCATGTTCCCGACATGCATCACAAGCTTTGACAAAGGATGTTGCATCAATATCGTGGGCCAATAGAACCCAACCTCTAACACCTTTCTTACGGTGTTATTAGCAGCTAACTATCCTCCTCTAGATCCTATGTGGCAATGATATAGAATCTCAAAATATTCCGTTCCGGATATACATCTTCTGATTATCCGATCTACACAAATACAAAATAAGAAAGGATATTTCCAAAAATAAAACTTCAAATCATAAAATAACTTTTTCTTCTGTTGGTAAGTTAAATCACTTGGAAGTATTCTAGCAGCAAGATAATTAGCAATGTCAACAAACCATGAATGAGATTTTTCAAGATAATTTAAAACTTCCCACAAACAAAGAATTTCATCAAGAAATTTATCAAAAATCACAGTTTCATCAATGCCTCAAGCTCGGGATTTTCCAATCTAGATAAATGATCAGCAACTAAATTCTCACATCCTTTCTTATCAAAAATTTCAATGTCAAATTCCTGCAACAACAATACACATCTAATCAGTCTTGGTAAACATGTATTTAAGTGCAGAGTGATCGGTTTACACAATTCTTTTTGACAAAGAAAAATAAGATCGAAATTTATCAAAAGAAAAAACACTAGCTAGCAACTCTTTTGCCATGGTAGTGTAGTTCTCTTGAACATCAATTAGAGTTTCACTAGCATAATAAATAACGTGAAATTTCTTCTCACGCCTTTATCCCAAGGAAACTGCATAATCACTAGCATCACACATAAGTTCAAAAGGTAAGCACCAGTCAGGTGATGTCATAATGGGTATAGTGGTCAAAAGTTCCTTCAAATGTTTGAAAGCATGTAAACAATCTTTATCAAACACACATAGCACATCTTTTCTCAACAAGTTGTTTATAGGTTTAGCAATCAAGGAAAAGTATTTAATGAATCTTCTATAAAAGCCCGCATAACCAAGGAAACTACGAACAACTTTAACAATCCTAGGGAGAGGGAGTTTGGAAATTACTTCAATTTTGGCCTTATCCACTTCCAAACCTAAGTGAGAAATTTTGTGCCCAAGGACTATCCCCTCTTGGACCATAAAGTGACTTTTTTCCCAATTTAAAACAAAATTTGTTTTTATGCATCTCTCAAGCATACATTCCAAAATTTCCAAGTAAACATCAAAAGAATCAACAAAAACAGAAAAATCGTTGATGAGCTACTTTTGTATATAAAATTAGTATAAATAATCGAATAAAATAGTAATAAAAATAATAAGAAATCTCAAGAATAAAATAGGTTTATCACTTAAATAATAAACTTAGCTAGGCAGAGTACCTATCGTATAGTTTAGTAATTAAAAATAAGTATCAAGATTTTAAAATTTATAAAAATCGTTTTCCCCAAGACGTCTATTATGAAATAGTGTGGAAAAATATAATTTGGTCAACTATGATAATGTTTTGGAATTATGAATCAATCTCAAGTAATTCAACCAATATCAAGAGTGGTAAGATTGAATTCTAATTTCCTAGAAAGCAAGTAATGTAAAGCAATGTAAATGAGATGGATGAAGTAATATTGAATATTAAAGAACTCACTAAAGACATTAGAGAGAGTGGAGGACACACTTCACATTGGAACTAACTATCATGAATCAACTACCACAATTTCACCAAATCCAAGTCTAATGATGAATTTCCCCAATACGTGTCGTTGCAAGAAATTCATAAATGAAGATCAACTCGGATATATTAGCAAGATTAAATCCCTACTAATCATCCAAGGTCCGGTCCATTAATAGGAAAATAACCAAACTAATCTAGCACTAATCATATATCCAAGGTCCGGCCTAACAATTAGTGTTAACCCGAACCACAAAATCAAATTAAAGCTCAACTCAAGATAAGAATTCAAATCAAAGCCATAATTGAAATTACAATTCAAGCTAATAAAATCATAACAATCAACTCATAATAGAATAATCCCAAAGTGAAAATGTAACATGAAATAAACCACTTCTACCCTAAAGAAATGTAGAAGAAGAGAGTTCCTATTGGGTTGGAAAACTAAATTACAAGAAAAATCATCAAAAGTAATAGAAGAAGGGAAGAGAATAATGCCATAATCGGTTGTCAATTGATGTCGGAAAGACCTCTTCTCTTAAACTCCTCTCTTGATCTTCTCCTTGCAACTTTGAAGATCTCAAATTATTGATGAAGGTGGACTCCCCTTGGAATATCTTGAGCAACTCTTCCTTATATATCGAGGATAAATTACACAACCTATCTAGAGAAAATCAACACTACAACAATCTAGGAAAGTCCCTATTGAACAATATACAATCAAGTTTGATAGAGAATTTCCTAAGTTCTATACCAAAGTATATGAAAATCTAAATCAAAGTATAACCAAATATGAAATTCAATATCTAGCCAATATGGCCACCAAGCCATGCCAATCTAAAAATGGCTAAAAATCCTATAATTTATAGAAAACCGAAAATAGGGGTAAAATCGTCATTTTACAAAGAAAACAGATGTAGGGAATGATTTACTAAATATGCCTCATCAAATGTTTTATGTCTAATTCAAGAAAAATTAATTTGAACAAATCATTTTCAACTCAAATACAAGAAATGATCATAAAAGCATCCCGAGTGAAGTGTGTGCTCTATCTCAATTAGTGATCCAAATAGAAAATTTCTTCCCGAAGAAAATTACTCAAATAGTGGTTCGGTCGATCAAAAACTTCAACAACAAGACATAATCACAATCAAATCTCAAGAAACAAGCCAATTATTTAAAAGAAAAAATTCAATTTAATCTTCTTCTTTTTTCAAGGTTTTTATTCTTTGCTTAACAATATCAACATTAACTACCCTTGTAACGAGTTCCACTCCGATGACTCCCAGATTCCCGAGGACCTTACGACACCGGGCATTCAATTCGCATAAGGAGTGGTGCTCAAGTAGCAAAGGATACATGCAAAACAACCTTTTATTCAATTTATTCAACGAAAATGATAAAAATGTGGCAAGTCTCTCAAAGAATTTTTCAAGTGAAAATGCAAGTAATTTCCATTCCCAAAAGACTTAATACTATTCAAATAAAATGTCCAAAAGTAGTCCACTAATCGGAACAATCAACCAAGAATAGCTGTGTCAAAAGAATTTCAGGAATTTCCTATAATCATGCTCGTACTAAGTATCAATAAGATGAAACATATCAAATCTCGAGACTTTTAACAATCAACAAATAGTATATATCATTGGCTCAGCAAATCAAATTCCAACAAAAAGTTCACAAAATAATATTTTCAAGTAAACTAATCATTTTGAAAAATTTGAAAAATTTTGCAATTTTTTTCAAAATATAACGTAAATTGAGATAAAACGAGCACACACGTACCCCACAACTTGAATATTACACTTTCCTCAGTGTAAAAAGCTAATACACCACAACTTATTTGAAAAATAAGTAAGTGCGAGAAAGCTAAAAAGAAAATAAAGGAAATAGGTGCGAAAAACGAGAAAAATAAAACAAGAAATTTTTATTAAAAATGGGAAAGTACGATTGACTAAGCTTGCACATGCACAATGTTTGAATTGAATTTGGTACCCATCTCTCTTCTGATGGAGTGTTTACCAGAGGGGTGTTTTAGATAGGTTCTTGTTTTTATTGTCTTTTAGTTTTTTGCCGTTGTTTTTGTTGTTTTTTTTGTATTTCCTTCTGTTTCTTTCGGCTATAACTCTCGGTTCTCTTTAATGCAATCCCAAACTCTCTTAAAAAAAATATGTGGGGGAGAATACATAGGGGAACCAAAGTCAAACTTTACAATGACTAAGCTTGCACCTTCCAATTTATCGGCGCACGAGTTTTAAAATTTTAAATTAAATAAAAATTTTGCATCAATATATATTATAGACAATAAAACTTTGAGGGAAATAATTTATTTAATTAAAATTATTAAAAATATTTTAATCTTGATTATTTAGATAAATGCTAAAGAGTGATTATTTTAGAGTCATGCTAAAATATAATCTTGAGCTAGTACCACTTCTAATCTTCCCATTTTCCAAGGCTTTCAAGAAATTGGCTATATGATTTTGGAATCTTTCTTGAATATTCTTAACTAAAATTAGGGTGTTGGTCTAAATTATTATTTCAAAAATTATATTACCTCTTTAAAGAAACAATATATATATTTGTGGTGGGGGAGGGAGTAGGTATTGTATTTTAGATTGACTAAGCTTGCACATGCACAATGTTTGAATTGAATTTGGTACCCATCCCTCTTCGATGGAGTGTTTACCGGAGGGGTGTTTTAGTTAGGTTCCTGTTTTTATTGTCTTTTAGTTTTTTTTTCTTTTGTTTTTTTTTTTTTTTTTTATTTCGTTCTGTTTCTTTCGGTTGTAACTCCCGGTTCTCTTTAATGCAATCCCAAACTCACTTAAAAAAAAATATATGTGGGGGAGAATAAATAGGGGAACCAAAGTCAAACTTTACAATGACTAAGCTTACACCTTCGAATTTATCGACGCACGAGTCTTAAAATTTTAAATTAAATAAAAATTTGGCATCAATACGTATTATAGACAATAAAACATGAAGGGAAATAATTTACTTAATTAAAAATATTAAAAATATTTTAATCTTGATTATTTAGATAAATGCTAAAGTTTGATTATTTTACATTATATGGAAACGAGTCATGCTAAAATATAATCTTGAGCTAGTACCACTTCTAATCATCCCATTTTCCAAGGCTTTCAAGAAATTGGCTAAATGATTTTAGAATCTTTCTTGAATATTCTTACCTAAAATTAGGGTGTTGGTCTAAATTATTATTTCAAAAATTTTATTTCCTCTTTAAAGTAACAATATATATATATTTGTGGGGGGGGGAGGGAGTAGGTATTGTATTTTAGATTGACTAAGCTTGCACATGCACAATGTTTGAATTGAATTTTGTACCCATCCCTCTTCTGATGGAGTGTTTTCCAGAGGGGTGTTTTAGATAGGTTCCTGTTTTTATTGTCTTTTAGTTTTTTGCCGTTGGTTTTTTTTGGTTTTTTTTTTTTGTATTTCCTTCTGTTTCTTTCGGCTATAACTCTCGGTTCTCTTTAATGCAATCCCAAACTCTCTTAAAAAAAAAATATGTGGGGGAGAATACATAGGGGAACCATAGTCAAACTTTACAACGACTAAGCTTGCACCTTCCAATTTATCGACGCACGAGTCTTAAAATTTTAAATTAAATAAAAATTTGGCATCAATATGTATTATAGACAATAAAACTTGAAGGGAAATAATTTACTTAATTAAAAATATTAAAAATATTTTAATCTTGATTATTTAGATAAATGCTAAAGTTTGATTATTTTACATTATATGGAAAAGAGTCATGCTACAATATAATCATGAGCTAGTACCACTTCTAATCTTCCCATTTTCCAAGGCTTTCAAGAAATTGGCTATATGATTTTGGAATCTTTCTTGAATATTCTTAACTAAAATTAGGGTGTTGGTCTAAATTATTATTTCAAAAATTATATTACCTCTTTAAAGAAACAATATATATATTTGTGGTGGGGGAGGGAGTAGGTATTGTATTTTAGATTGACTAAGCTTGCACATGCACAATGTTTGAATTGAATTTGGTACCCATCCCTCTTCGATGGAGTGTTTACCGGAGGGGTGTTTTAGTTAGGTTCCCTGTTTTTTTTGCCTTTTTTGTTTTCCCGTGTTTTTGTTTTTTTTTTTTTATTTCGTTCTGTTTCTTTCGGTTGTAACTCCCGGTTCTCTTTAATGCAATCCCAAACTCACTTAAAAAAAAATATATGTGGGGGAGAATAAATAGGGGAACCAAAGTCAAACTTTACAATGACTAAGCTTACACCTTCCAATTTATCGACGCACGAGTCTTAAAATTTTAAATTAAATAAAAATTTGGCATCAATACGTATTATAGACAATAAAACATGAAGGGAAATAATTTACTTAATTAAAAATATTAAAAATATTTTAATCTTGATTATTTAGAGAAATGCTAAAGTTTGATTATTTTACATTATATGGAAACGAGTCATGCTAAAATATAATCTTGAGCTAGTACCACTTCTAATCATCCCATTTTCCAAGGCTTTCAAGAAATTGGCTAAATGATTTTAGAATCTTTCTTGAATATTCTTACCTAAAATTAGGGTGTTGGTCTAAATTATTATTTCAAAAATTTTATTTCCTCTTTAAAGTAACAATATATATATATTTGTGGTGGGGGAGGGAGTAGGTATTGTATTTTAGATTGACTAAGCTTGCACATGCACAATGTTTGAATTGAATTTTGTACCCATCCCTCTTCTGATGGAGTGTTTTCCAGAGGGGTGTTTTAGATAGGTTCCTGTTTTTATTGTCTTTTAGTTTTTTGCCGTTGTTTTTGTTGTTTTTTTTTTTTGTATTTCCTTCTGTTTCTTTCGGCTATAACTCTCGGTTCTCTTTAATGCAATCCCAAACTCTCTTAAAAAAAAAAATATGTGGGGGAGAATACATAGGGGAACCATAGTCAAACTTTACAACGACTAAGCTTGCACCTTCCAATTTATCGACGCACGAGTCTTAAAATTTTAAATTAAATAAAAATTTGGCATCAATATGTATTATAGACAATAAAACTTGAAGGGAAATAATTTACTTAATTAAAAATATTAAAAATATTTTAATCTTGATTATTTAGATAAATGCTAAAGTTTGATTATTTTACATTATATGGAAAAGAGTCATGCTACAATATAATCATGAGCTAGTACCACTTCTAATCATCCCATTTTCCAAGGCTTTTAAGAAATTGGCTATATGATTTTGGAATCTTTCTTGAATATTCTTAACTAAAATTAGGGTGTTGGTCTAAATTATTATTTCAAAAATTTTATTACCTCTTTAAAGAAACAATATATATATTTGTGGTGGGGGAGGGAGTAGGTATTGTATTTTAGATTGACTAAGCTTGCACATGCACAATGTTTGAATTGATTTTGGTACCCATCTCTCTTCTGATGGAGTGTTTACCAGAGGGGTGTTTTAGATAGGTTCCTGTTTTTATTGTCTTTTAGTTTTTTGCTGTTGTTTTTGTTGTTTTTTTGTATTTCCTTCTGTTTCTTTCGGCTATAACTCTCGGTTCTCTTTAATGCAATCCCAAACTCTCTTAAGAAAAAATATGTGGGGGAGAATACATAGGGGAACCAAAGTCAAACTTTACAATGACTAAGCTTGCACTTTCCAATTTATCGGCGCACGAGTTTTAAAATTTTAAATTAAATAAAAATTTGGCATCAATTTATATTATAGACAATAAAACTTTGAGGGAAATAATTTATTTAATTAAAATTATTAAAAATATTTTAATCTTGATTATTTAGATAAATGCTAAAGAGTGATTATTTTAGAGTCATGCTAAAATATAATCTTGAGCTAGTACCACTTCTAATCTTCCCTTTTTCCAAGGCTTTCAAGAAATTGGCTATATGATTTTGGAATCTTTCTTGAATATTCTTAACTAAAATTAGGGTGTTGGTCTAAATTATTATTTCAAAAATTATATTACCTCTTTAAAGAAACAATATATATATTTGTGGTGGGGGAGGGAGTAGGTATTGTATTTTAGATTGACTAAGCTTGCACATGCACAATGTTTGAATTGAATTTGGTACCCATCCCTCTTCTGATGGAGTGTTTACCAGAGGGGTGTTTTAGTTAGGTTCCTGTTTTTATTGTCTTTTAGTTTTTGCCGTTGTTTTTGTTGTTTTTTTTTTATTTCGTTCTGTATCTTTCGGTTGTAACTCCCGGTTCTCTTTAATGCAATCCCAAACTCACTTAAAAAAATATATATGTGGGGGAGAATAAATAGGGGAACCAAAGTCAAACTTTACAATGACTAAGCTTGCACCTTCCAATTTATCGACGCACGAGTCTTAAAATTTTAAATTAAATAAAAATTTGGCATCAATACGTATTATAGACAATAAAACTTGAAGGGAAATAATTTACTTAATTAAAAATATTAAAAATATTTTAATCTTGATTATTTAGATAAATGCTAAAGTTTGATTATTTTACATTATATGGAAACGAATCATGCTAAAATATAATCTTGAGCTAGTACCACTTCTAATCATCCCATTTTCCAAGGCTTTCAAGAAATTGGCTAAATGATTTTAGAATCTTTCTTGAATATTCTTACCTAAAATTAGGGTGTTGGTTTAAATTATTATTTCAAAAATTTTATTTCCTCTTTAAAGTAACAACATATATATATTTGTGGTGGGGGAGGGAGTAGGTATTGTATTTTAGATTGACTAAGCTTGCACATGCACAATGTTTGAATTGAATTTTGTACCCATCCCTCTTCTGATGGAGTGTTTTCCAGAGGGGTGTTTTAGATAGGTTCCCTGTTTTTATTGTCTTTTTTTTTTTGGTGGTGGTGGTGGTTTTTTTTTTTATTTCCTTCTGTTTCTTTCGGCTATAACTCTCGGTTCTCTTTAATGCAATCCCAAACTCTCTTAAAAAAAAAATATGTGGGGGAGAATACATAGGGGAACCATAGTCAAACTTTACAATGACTAAGCTTGCACCTTCCAATTTATCGACGCACGAGTATTAAAATTTTAAATTAAATAAAAATTTGGCATCAATATGTATTATAGACAATAAAACTTGAAGGGAAATAATTTACTTAATTAAAAATATTAAAAATATTTTAATCTTGATTATTTAGATAAATGCTAAAGTTTGATTATTTTACATTATATGGAAAAGAGTCATGCTACAATATAATCATGAGCTAGTACCACTTCTAATCATCCCATTTTCCAAGGCTTTTAAGAAATTGGCTATATGATTTTGGAATCTTTCTTGAATATTCTTAACTAAAATATAGGTGTTGGTCTAAATTATTATTTCAAAAATTTTATTACCTCTTTAAAGAAACAATATATATTTGTGGTGGGGGAGGGAGTAGGTATTGTATTTTAGATTGACTAAGCTTGCACATGCACAATGTTTGAATTGAATTTGGTACCCATCCCTCTTCTTATGGAGTGTTTACCGGAGGGGTGTTTTAGTTAGGTTCCTGTTTTTATTGTCTTTTTTTTTTTTTTTTTTTTTTTTTTTTTTTTTTATTTCCTTCTGTCTCTTTCGGCTGTAACACTCGGTTCTCTTTAATGCAATCCCAAACTCACTTAAAAAAAAAATATATGTGGGGGAGAATAAATAGGGGAACCAAAGTCAAACTTTACACTGACTAAGCTTGCACCTTCCAATTTATCGACGCACGAGTCTTAAAATTTTAAATTAAATAAAAATTTGGCATCAATACGTATTATAGACAATAAAACTTGAAGGGAAATAATTTACTTAATTAAAAATATTAAAAATATTTTAATCTTGATTATTTAGATAAATGCTAAAGTTTGATTATTTTACATTATATGGAAAAGAGTTATGCTAAAATATAATCATTAGCTAGTACCACTTCTAATCATCCCATTTTCCAAGGCTTTCAAGAAATTGGCTATATGATTTTGGAATCTTTCTTGAATATTCTTAACTAAAATATAGGTGTTGGTCTAAATTATTATTTCAAAAATTTTATTACCTCTTTAAAGAAACAATATATATTTGTGGTGGGGGAGGAAGTAGGTATTGTATTTTAGATTGACTAAGCTTGCACATGCACAATGTTTGAATTGAATTTGGTACCCATCCCTCTTCTGATGGAGTGTTTACCAGAGGGGTGTTTTAGTTAGGTTCCTGTTTTTATTGTCTTTTATTTTTTTTTGGTGTTTTTTTTTTTTTTTTTTTTTTTATTTCCTTCTGTTTCTTTCGGCTGTAACTCTCGGTTCTCTTTAATGCAATCCCAAACTCTCTTAAAAAAAAATATGTGGGGGAGAATACATAGGGGAACCAAAGTCAAACTTTACAATGACTAAGCTTGCACTTTCCAATTTATCGGTGCACGAGTTTTAAAATTTTAAATTAAATAAAAATTTGGCATCAATTTATATTATAGACAATAAAAATTTGAGGGAAATAATTTATTTAATTAAAATTATTAAAAATATTTTAATCTTGATTATTTAGATAAATGCTAAAGAGTGATTATTTTAGAGTCATGCTAAAATATAATCTTGAGCTAGTACCACTTCTAATCTTCCCATTTTCCAAGGCTTTCAAGAAATTGGCTATATGATTTTGGAATCTTTCTTGAATATTCTTAACTAAAATTAGGGTGTTGGTCTAAATTATTATTTCAAAAATTATATTACCTCTTTAAAGAAACAATATATATATTTGTGGTGGGGGAGGGAGTAGGTATTGTATTTTAGATTGACTAAGCTTGCACATGCACAATGTTTGAATTGAATTTGGTACCCATCCCTCTTCTGATGGAGTGTTTACCAGAGGGGTGTTTTAGTTAGGTTCCTGTTTTTATTGTCTTTTAGTTTTTTGCTGTTGTTTTTTTGTTGTTTTTTTTTATTTCGTTCTGTTTCTTTCGGTTGTAACTCCCGGTTCTCTTTAATGCAATCCCAAACTCACTTAAAAAAAAAATATATGTGGGGGAGAATAAATAGGGGAACCAAAGTCAAACTTTACAATGACTAAGCTTGCACCTTCCAATTTATCGACGCACGAGTCTTAAAATTTTAAATTAAATAAAAATTTGGCATCAATACGTATTATAGACAATAAAACTTGAAGGGAAATAATTTACTTAATTAAAAATATTAAAAATATTTTAATCTTGATTATTTAGATAAATGCTAAAGTTTGATTATTTTACATTATATGGAAACGAGTCATGCTAAAATATAATCTTGAGCTAGTACCACTTCTAATCATCCCATTTTCCAAGGCTTTCAAGAAATTGGCTAAATGATTTTAGAATCTTTCTTGAATATTCTTACCTAAAATTAGGGTGTTGGTTTAAATTATTATTTCAAAAATTTTATTTCCTCTTTAAAGTAACAATATATATATTTGTGGTGGGGGAGGGAGTAGGTATTGTATTTTAGATTGACTAAGCTTGCACATGCACAATGTTTGAATTGAATTTTGTACCCATCCCTCTTCGATGGAGTGTTTTCCCAGAGGGGTGTTTTAGATAGGTTCCTTTTTTTTTTTCCTTTTTGTTTGTTTTGGTTTTTGTTTTTTTTTTTTTTTTTTTTTCCTTGTTTCTTTCGGCTATAACTCTCGGTTCTCTTTAATGCAATCCCAAACTCTCTTAAAAAAAAAAATATGTGGGGGGAGAATACATAGGGGAACCATAGTCAAACTTTACAATGACTAAGCTTGCACCTTCCAATTTATCGACGCATGAGTATTAAAATTTTAAAATTAAATAAAAATTTGGCATCAATATGTATTATAGACAATAAAACTTGAAGGGAAATAATTTACTTAATTAAAAATATTAAAAATATTTTAATCTTGATTATTTAGATAAATGCTAAAGTTTGATTATTTTACATTATATGGAAAAGAGTCATGCTACAATATAATCATGAGCTAGTACCACTTCTAATCATCCCATTTTCCAAGGCTTTTAAGAAATTGGCTATATGATTTTGGAATCTTTCTTGAATATTCTTAACTAAAATATAGGTTTTAAGAAATTGGCCTAAATTTAAATATTTCTGGTGGTCTAAATTATTATTTCAAAAATTTTATTACCTCTTTAAAGAAACAATATATATTTGTGGTGGGGGAGGGAGTAGGTATTGTATTTTAGATTGACTAAGCTTGCACATGCACAATGTTTGAATTGAATTTGGTACCCATCCCTCTTCTTATGGAGTGTTTACCGGAGGGGTGTTTTAGTTAGGTTCCTGTTTTTATTGTCTTTTAGTTTTTTGCTGTTGTTTTGTGTTTTTTTTTTTATTTCCTTCTTTTTTTCGGCTGTAACTCTCGGTTCTCTTTAATGCAATCCCAAACTCACTAAAAAAAAAAATATATGTGGGGGAGAATAAATAGGGGAACCAAAGTCAAACTTTACAATGACTAAGCTTGCACCTTCCAATTTATCGACGCACGAGTCTTAAAATTTTAAATTAAATAAAAATTTGGCATCAATACGTATTATAGACAATAAAACTTGAAGGGAAATAATTTACTTAATTAAAAATATTAAAAATATTTTAATCTTGATTATTTAGATAAATGCTAAAGTTTGATTATTTTACATTATATGGAAAAGAGTCATGCTAAAATATAATCATTAGCTAGTACCACTTCTAATCATCCCATTTTCCAAGGCTTTCAAGAAATTGGCTATATGATTTTGGAATCTTTCTTGAATATTCTTAACTAAAATATAGGTGTTGGTCTAAATTATTATTTCAAAAATTTTATTACCTCTTTAAAGAAACAATATATATTTGTGGTGGGGGAGGGAGTAGGTATTGTATTTTAGATTGACTAAGCTTGCACATGCACAATGTTTGAATTGAATTTGGTACCCATCCCTCTTCTGATGGAGTGTTTACCAGAGGGGTGTTTTAGTTAGGTTCCTGTTTTTATTGTCTTTTAGTTTTTTGTTGTTGGTTTTTGTGTTTTTTTTTTATTTCCTTCTGTTTCTTTCGGCTGTAACTCTCGGTTCTCTTTAATGCAATCCCAAACTCGCTTAAAAAAAAATATATATGTGGGGGAGAATACATAGGGGAACCAAAGTCAAACTTTACAATGACTAAGCTTGCACCTTCCAATTTATCGACGGATGAGTCTTAAAATTTTAAATTAAATAAAAATTTGGCCTCAATACGTATTATAGACAATAAAACTTGAAGGGAAATAATTTACTTAATTAAAAATATTAAAAATATTTTAATCTTGATTATTTAGATAAATGCTAAAGTTTGATTATTTTACATTATATGGAAAAGAGTCATGCTAAAATATAATCATTTGCTACTACCACTTCTAATCATCCCATTTTCCAAGGCTTTCAAGAAATTGGCTATATGATTTTGGAATCTTTCTTGAATATTCTTAACTAAATCATCCCATTTTCCAAGGCTTTCAAGAAATTGGCTATATGATTTTGGAATCTTTCTTGAATATTCTTAACTAAAATATAGGTGTTGGTCTAAATTATTATTTCAAAAATTTTATTACCTCTTTAAAGAAACAATATATATTTGTGGTGGGGGAGGGAGTAGGTATTGTATTTTAGATTGACTAAGCTTGCACATGCACAATGTTTGAATTGAATTTGGTACCCATCCCTCTTCTGATGGAGTGTTTACCAGAGGGGTGTTTTAGTTAGGTTCCGTTTTTATTGTCTTTTTGTTTTTGCCGTTGTTTTTTGGTTTTTTTTTTTTTTCCCCTTTTTTTTCGGCTGTAACTCTCGGTTCTCTTTAATGCAATCCCAAACTCGCTTAAAAAAAAATATATATGTGGGGGAGAATACATAGGGGAACCAAAGTCAAACTTTACAATGACTAAGCTTGCACCTTCCAATTTATCGACGCACGAGTCTTAAAATTTTAAACTAAATAAAAATTTGGCATCAATACGTATTATAGACAATAAAACTTGAAGGGAAATAATTTACTTAATTAAAAATATTAAAAATATTTTAATCTTCATTATTTAGATAAATGCTAAAGTTTGATTATTTTACATTATATGGAAAAGAGTCATGCTAAAATATAATCATTAGCTAGTACCACTTCTACTTATCCCATTTTCCAAGGCTTTCAAGAAATTGGCTATATGGTTTTGGAATCTTTCTTGAATATTCTTAACTAAAATTAGGGTGTTGGTCTAAATTATTATTTCAAAAATTTTATTACCTCTTTAAAGAAACAATATATATATTTGTGGTGGGGGAGGGATTAGGTATTGTATTTTAGATTGACTAAGCTTGCACATGCACAATGTTTGAATTGAATTTGGTACCCATCCCTCTTCTGATGGAGTGTTTACCAGAGGGGTGTTTTAGTTAGGTTCCTGTTTTTATTGTCTTTTAGTTTTTTGCTTGTTGTTTTTTTTTTTATTTCCTTCTGTTTCTTTCGGCTGTAACACTCGGTTCTCTTTAATGCAATCCCAAACTCACTTAAAAAAAAATATGTGGCGGAGAATAAATAGGGGAACCAAAGTCAAACTTTACAATGACTAAGCTTGCACCTTCCAATTTATCGACGCACGAGTCTTAAAATTTTAAATTAAATAAAAATTTGGCCTCAATACGTATTATAGACAATAAAACTTGAAGGGAAATAATTTACTTAATTAAAAATATTAAAAATATTTTAATCTTGATTATTTAGATAAATGCTAAAGTTTGATTATTTTACATTATATGGAAAAGAGTCATGCTAAAATATAATCATTAGCTAGTACCACTTCTAATCATCCCATTTTCCAAGGCTTTCAAGAAATTGGCTATATGATTTTGGAATCTTTCTTGAATATTCTTAACTAAATCATCCCATTTTCCAAGGCTTTCAAGAAATTGGCTATATGATTTTGGAATCTTTCTTGAATATTCTTAACTAAAATATAGGTGTTGGTCTAAATTATTATTTCAAAAATTTTATTACCTCTTTAAAGAAACAATATATATTTGTTGTGGGGGGAGGGAGTAGGTATTGTATTTTAGATTGACTAAGCTTGCACATGCACAATGTTTGAATTGAATTTGGTACCCATCCCTCTTCGATGGAGTGTTTACCAGAGGGGTGTTTTAGTTAGGTTCCTGTTTTTATTGTCTTTTAGTTTTTTTTCGTTGATTTTGTTGTTTTTTTTTTTTTCTCTTGTTTCTTTCGGCTGTAACTCTCGGTTCTCTTTAACGCAATCCCAAACTTGCTTAAAAAAAAATATATATGTGGGGGAGAATACATAGGGGAACCAAAGTCAAACTTTACAATGACTAAGCTTGCACCTTCCAATTTATCGACGCACGAGTCTTAAAATTTTAAATTAAATAAAAATTTGGCATCAATACGTATTATAGACAATAAAACTTGAAGGGAAATAATTTACTTAATTAAAAATATTAAAAATATTTTAATCTTGATTATTTAGATAAATGCTAAAGTTTGATTATTTTACATTATATGGAAAAGAGTCATGCTAAAATATAATCATTAGCTAGTACCACTTCTAATCATCCCATTTTCCAAGGCTTTCAAGAAATTGCCTATATGATTTTGGAATCTTTCTTGAATATTCTTAACTAAAATATAGGTGTTGGTCTAAATTATTATTTCAAAAATTTTATTACCTCTTTAAAGAAACAATATTTATTTGTGGTGGGGGAGGGAGTAGGTATTGTATTTTAGATTGACTAAGCTTGCACATGCACAATGTTTGAATTGAATTTGGTAGCCATCCCTCTTCCTGATGGAGTGTTTATTACAGGGGGGTGTTTTAGATAGGTTCTTTTTTTTTTGGCCTTTTTGTTTTTGTTTTTTTTTTTTTTTATTTCCTTCTGTTTCTTTCGGCTGTAACTCTCGGTTCTCTTTAATGCAATCCCAAACTCTCTTAAAAAAAAATATGTGGGGGAGAATACATAGGGGAACCAAAGTCAAACTTTACAATGACTAAGCTTGTACCTTCCAATTTATCGGCGCACGAGTCTTAAAATTTTAAATTAAATAAAAATTTCGCATCAATATATATTATAGACAATAAAACTTTGAGGAAAATAATTTACTTAATTAAAATTATTAAAAATATTTTAATCTTGATTATTTAGATAAATGCTAAAGTTTGATTATTTTACATTATATGGAAAAGAGTCATGCTAAAATATAATCATGAGCTAGTACCACTTCTAATCATCCCATTTTCCAAGTTTTTCAAGAAATTGGCTATATGATTTTGGAATCTATCTTGAATATTCTTAACTAAAATTAGGGTGTTGGTCTAAATTATTATTTCAAAAATTTTATTACCTCTTTAAAGAAACAATATATATATTTGTGGTGGGGGAGGGAGTAGGTATTGTATTTTAGATTGACTAAGCTTGCACATGCACAATGTTTGAATTGAATTTGGTACCCATCCCTCTTCTGATGGAGTGTGTACCAGAGGGGTGTTTTAGTTAGGTTCCTATTTTTATTGTCTTTTAGTTTTTTGCTTGTTGTTTTTTTTTATTTCCTTCTGTTTGTTTCGGCTGTAACTCTCGGTTCTCTTTAATGCAATCCCAAACTCACTTAAAAAAAAACAATATGTGGGGGAGAATAAATAGGGGAACCAAAGTCAAACTTTACAATGACTAAGCTTGTACTTTCCAATTTATCGGCGCACGAGTCTTAAAATTTTAAATTAAATAAAAATTTGGCATCAATGTATATTATAGACAATAAAACTTTGAGGAAAATAATTTACTTAATTAAAATTATGAAAAATATTTTAATCTTGATTATTTAGATAAATGCTAAAATTTGATTATTTTACATTATATGGAAAAGAGTCATGCTAAAATATAATCATGAGCTAGTACCACTTCTAATCATCCCATTTTCCAAGTTTTTCAAGAAATTGGCTATATGATTTTGGAAACTTTCTTGAATATTCTTAACTAAAATTAGGGTGTTGGTCTAAATTATTATTTCAAAAATTTTATTACCTCTTTAAAAAAACAATATATATATATATTTGTGGTGGGGGAGGGAGTAGGTATTGTATTTTAGTTTGACTAAGCTTGCACATGCACAATGTTTGAATTGAATTTGGTACCCATCCCTCTCTCGATGGAGTGTTTACCAGGGGGGGGTGTTTTAGTTAGGTTCCTATTTTTATTGTCTTTTTTTTTTTTGTTTTTGTTTTTTTTTTTTTTTTTTTAATTTCCTTCTGTTTGTTTCGGCTGTAACTCTCGGTACTCTTTAATGCAATCCCAAACTCACTTAAAAAAAAACAATATGTGGTCGAGAATAAATAGGGGAACCAAAGTCAAACTTTACAATGACTAAGCTTGCACCTTCCAATTTATCGACGCACAAGTCTGAAAATTTTAAATTAAATAAAAATTTGGCATCAATACGTATTATAGACAATAAAACTTGAAGGGAAATAATTTACTTAATTAAAAATATTAAAAATATTTTAATCTTGATTATTTAGATAAATGCTAAAGTTTGATTATTTTAAATTATATGGAAAAGAGTCATGCTAAAATATAATCTTGAGCTAGTACCACTTCTAATCATCCCATTTTCCAAGGCTTTCAAGAAATTGGCTAAATGATTTTAGAATCTTTCTTGAATATTCTTACCTAAAATTAGGGTGTTGGTCTAAATTATTATTTCAAAAATTTTATTACCTCTTTAAAGTAACAATATATATATTTGTGGTAGGGGAGGGAGTAGGTATTGTATTTTAGATTGACTAAGCTTGCACATGCACAATGTTTGAATTGAATTTTGTACCCATCCCTCTTCTGATGGAGTGTTTACCAGAGGGGTGTTTTAGATAGGTTCCTGTTTTTATTGTCTTTTAGTTTTTTGCTGTTGTTTTTGTTGTTTTTTTTTTTTGTATTTCATTCTATTTTTTTCGGCTATAACTCTCGGTTCTCTTTAATGGAATCCAAACTCTCTTAAAAAAAAATATGTGGGGGAGAATACATAGGGGAACCAAAGTCAAACTTTACAATGACTAAGCTTGTACCTTCCAATTTATCGGCGCACGAGTCTTAAAATTTTAAATTAAATAAAAATTTGGCATCAATGTATATTATAGACAATAAAACTTTGAGGAAAATAATTTACTTAATTAAAATTATGAAAAATATTTTAATCTTGATTATTTAGATAAATGCTAAAGTTTGATTATTTTAAATTATATGGAAAAGAGTCATGCTAAAATATAATCTTGAGCTAGTACCACTTCTAATCATCCCATTTTCCAAGGCTTTCAAGAAATTGGCTAAATGATTTTAGAATCTTTCTTGAATATTCTTACCTAAAATTAGGGTGTTGGTCTAAATTATTATTTCAAAAATTTTATTACCTCTTTAATGTAACAATATATATATTTGTGGTGGGGGAGGGAGTAGGTATTGTATTTTAGATTGACTAAGCTTGCACATGCACAATGTTTGAATTGAATTTGGTACCCATCCCTCTTCTGATGGAGTGTTTACCAGAGGGGTGTTTTAGATAGGTTCCTGTTTTTATTGTCTTTTAGTTTTTTTGCTGTTGTTTTTTTTTTTTTTTTTTGTATTTCCTTCTGTTTCTTTCGGCTATAACTCTCGGTTCTCTTTAATGCAATCCCAAACTCTCTTAAAAAAAATATATGTGGGGGAGAATACATAGGGGAACCAAAGTCAAACTTTACAATGACTAAGCTTGTACCTTCCAATTTATCGGCGCACGAGTCTTAAAATTTTAAATTAAATAAAAATTTGGCATCAATATATATTATAGACAATAAAACTTTGAGGAAAATAATTTACTTAATTAAAATTATTAAAAATATTTTAATCTTGATTATTTAGATAAATGCTAAAGTTTGATTATTTTACATTATATGGAAAAGAGTCATGCTAAAATATAATCATGAGCTAGTACCACATCTAATCATCCCATTTTCCAAGTTTTTCAAGAAATTGGCTATATGATTTTGGAATCTTTCTTGAATATTCTTAACTAAAATTAGGGTCTTGGTCTAAATTATTATTTCAAAATTTGTATTACCTCTTTACAGTAACAATATTTATATTTGTGGTGGGGGAGGGGGTAGGTATTGTATTTTAGATTGACTAAGTTTGCACATGCACCATGTTTGAATTGAATTTCGTACCCATCCCTCTTCTGATGGAGTGTTTATCGGAGGGTGTTTTAGTTAGGTTCCTTTTTTTATTGTCTTGTAGTTTTTTGTTGTTTTTTTTTTGTATTTCATTTTGTTTCTTTCTGCTCTAACTCTCGTTTCTCTTTAATGCAATCCCAAACTCGCTTAAAAAAAAAATATGTGGGGGAGAATACATAGGGGAACCAAAGTCAAACTTTACAATGACTCGTAGGGTTTTGGAATTACACGATTGTCGTAAAATCGGCCAAGATTAATTCAATTAAATCAATGAGCAGTTTAGGGTGTTCACTGAGTCGTTTCCCAAAGAAACCTAATCGAAATCAATTAATAAGAGAATAGAGAACAATAAAAGAGGGATTTTTAGATTGGAAAATTGTAGGAAACAATTAACTAATATGAAAAACGCAAGTATCGGATTTAAATATTTCAGTCCTAGGGTAATGATTCAATTTAAGTTCTTCCTCGTTCCTTAATGAATTTCTAGATTTCAAAACTAATTCCTTGATTGACTACTAAATGGAAGCCCTGATTAGTATTCGTATCACCTACTAACGAAGCCGTTAGAATTCGATTAAACAACAAAAGTATATCCTAGGACAAGCGCCTAATCAATAAATTCAAGTTTAACCTAAGACCCGTGATAATATCAAGGAAATTCGTGAAGCCACAAAATTGTCCAAAATTAAATTCAATCATAAATAATAAAATTCCAACTCAATTCAATCAAAAAGCATCAAAAGAATTAAGTAAAACCTCATCAATATTCAATCACGCGATCTAAATATTGAATTGTTAAAAGTAATGAATTCAAAATTGGAAATTAGCTTAAAACCCAGAATTTGTGTAGATCTTGAACTCGGAACTTGTCTTGAAATCATTCCCCGGACTGAATCGAAGCTTAGGCGGCCATCACAGTCTCCATCTCTCTTCTCTTTTTAAATCTTGAAAACTTCATTCGGAAAAGAATGTAGAGTAGGCCTATTTATAAAGTTTTTCCTAACTTCTCGGAATCCTAATAGAATAATAACTTCTTACTAAGTTCTCATCGGAATAATAATAAATAAATAAAATCCTAATTAAAATAGGAGATAATTATCTCTCTCTAATAATTAATAAAAATAAGATAATTTGATTTTATCTTCAAATATCTTGGGAATTGTTGATAATCATCCGTTCAAATTTTAATTCTTCCTCTGAAAGATGTCTTCGTAATAATTGATGACTAAAAATAAATCTTTTAGCCAAATTCTGCTTAATCTTTTACTTTCCACCACTATCATCAAAACAAACATAAATTCCACAAATTAGTTCGATATCTAATGAAAATGTAAGAGAATTAAATATAATAATTATGAAATCTTATGACTTATCAAATTCCCCCACACTTAAATCATGCTTGTCCTCAAGCAAACTTCTATACATAATTTCTGTAAAAATTATTCAGTTTATATTCAACAAGTCTATCCTTCAAGAACATGTTATTTAAAGAATGAAAGTACTCATAGTTGCCTCATCAATTATCTTTATGCATAAATAAAGAGAAATCAAACTAGAAAAACTCATATCCATTCAATACTCGCTCAATAATAAAATTTCTCCGAGGTGTTGTGTGTGTTCCAATTTTGACTTATCATTCAATTAACGGACTTCCCCTCTCAACAACTTAACAACAGTAACTCAATCAATCGGAATTCATAACAACTAATCACAATCACCCTTCGGAATCTCAAGTTTGGTGCCACTTTTAGTTAGTACTCAATCAATTTTTGTGGTTTCGTCTACTTTCACATATTAACTTAAATTACCCATGTAGCGAGTTCCACTCCGGCAGCTCCCAGATCACAAGGACCTTAGGGTACCGGGCATTAAATTCCCTTCTGAAGTAGTTCTCAAGTAATCAAGAATACTGCTGAGACTAGCCTTTTTATTATTTAGTGCAGTGATGTTGTTTTACTTTCAATTTGAACTACCCATGTAGCGAGATCCACTCCGGCAGCTCCCGGATCACAAGGATCTTAGGGTACCGGGCATTAAGTTCCCATTAGAAGTGATTCTCGAGTAGTCAAATCAATTTTTCTTTTCTTTATTAAAATCAATTTATATTGGTGGCATTTTTTCTCAAAATCCTTCCAAGCAACTACGACAGTCATCACAAACCCCAAATGATCTAATACCATCAACTAAGTGTTTCAAGAGTGATTCATCAATCAAACAACTCATCAAAACTAGATGTGCGCAAATAATCGGAGATTTCCTATAACCAAGCTAGTATCAAGCGTCAACAAATTTAACCAAATCAACCCTCAAGATCTTAGCATTCTAATAATTAGCAAATATCATAGGCAGAGTAAATCAAACTTCATAATCACTCATCAATATATCTTCTCGGGTAAGCTAAAAGTTTGAAAATATTCAAAAAGTTGAGAAAATAA
Source organism: Cynanchum wilfordii (assembly GCA_025388415.1). Lineage (NCBI taxonomy): Eukaryota > Viridiplantae > Streptophyta > Magnoliopsida > Gentianales > Apocynaceae > Cynanchum > Cynanchum wilfordii. The sequence goes on from JAHSUH010001531.1 coordinate 135,403, forward strand.
CAAAAAAAACAAAACGAGAAGAAAAACTTTTTATAAATTTTTTTTTTAAACAAAATAAAACAAAAGAAGAAAAAGCATAATAAAAATGTTCTTCCCCCACACTTGAATGCAACATTGTCCTCAATGTAAAACAAATATATAGATATAGGACAAAATAAAACAAGAGAAGGGAAAAGAAACAGCCTGATGGTATCGGATGTAGGAGACAGATTGAAGATGGAGTTCCTCCACCGTTTGCTCCTAAAAACTTTCATAAAATTTCCTTCCTTGTGGATTCTTGAATTTTCATAAGCTGCTAATATTTTCCTCAAAATACTTTGAGGACCAAAATGAGCACCACATGAAAGTATATGACATAATTTTAAAATAGAAGGAAATTCATGAATAGGAAGACATATCTTAATTACGTGATCATTACATATACGCCATATGTATAAATCATCCCAAAAATAAAATTTAGATTTCCTCCTTAACTTATTAACTTGATGTTTACTAAAATGTGCAAGTATCTCATTGGAAACTAGAAAATTAACAATATCTGCATATGTCCACCAAATTACATTCTTATTATTATGTAACAATTTAAGAAACTTATTTTCTTGATCGGGTTCAAAGTTATTACCAATGATAATAGGCAATTCACCTTCTTCTAAATAAGGATACTTAAGATTATTTGGTAAAGGTATAAACTCTAATGTGGATGGTTCTTGAATGAATGGAAGCATCCTAGTGGATTTTATCTCAGTAACATTGTTAACATGTGCTCCAAAACAATCATCATCCATAGAATCAACATGATCAACAAAATCAATAGCATCAATAGAATCAACATAATCATCATCGTCAATAGCATCAATTGAATCAATAGAATCTAAATGAGGAACTTCCTCATTTTGAACACATTTCAAGTAATCCTCAATTTCACAACATGCATGACATTTATCGGATCCAAGAGAACAAAATGAGGAATACACAATATCATCTAACCCAATAAAATCAGGAAAATTACCAAGCAAATCAATGCTCATAGAATCATCAAAGGAATACTCGGATGACAAATCTAACATATTTACTTGGAAAATAGAATGTTCCTCTGAAGGATATTTCATGGCATCAAATATATTAAAATGAACTACATCACCACCAAATTCCATAGTAAGAGTACCATTTTGCACATTAATTATAGTTTTTGCAGTTTTTAAGAAAGGCCTGCCCAAAATTAATGGTGCATGTTCGTTTACCTTATCATCTTCCATCTCCAAAACATAGAAATCAGCAGGAAAAATAAGGTTTTTTACTCTTACCGGAACATCTTCCAAGACACCTGTAGGATATGTTGTGCTTCTATTTGCTAACTGAATCACCACACCTGTACATTTAAGCTCTCCAACCTGCAAAGAGGAATAAACAGAGTGAGGCATAACATTAATTGAAGCACCTAAATCTAACATGGCATTAGTGAAGTGAAGTTCTCCAATGGTGCAAGGTATAGTGAATGTTCCAGGATCTTTGCACTTTGTAGGCATAGCCAGTTGAATTAATGCTGAAACATTCCTTCCTAAACTGACTCTTTCATTCCCTTTCAATTTCCTCTTGTGAGTGCACAATTCCTTCGGAAACTTGGCATACTTAGGAATCTGTTTAATTGCCTCTAATAAAGGAATGTTCACTTCTACTCTTCTAAATGTGTCCATAATCTCTTTTTCTAGATTTGCTTCAACTTGTTTCTTAGATTGAGTCATTCTATTTGGAAATGGTAGAGGTCTGCTAGAAGACTCTACAACCTTACTATCTGCTTCAGAATCCGTTGTTTGATTTGTAGGATTCACTGGATCCTTCAAATCTTCTCCACTTCTTAATGTAACAGCACTTACATTACCTCTTGGATTCGGAATTGGTTGAGATGGCAACTGTCCAGAACCTTGACTTTTTACCTCATTAAGACCAGTAGCAAGTTGACTAATCTGTGTTTGCAAATCCTGTATACTAGATTCTCGTTTCTCTGTTGAAATTGAAGATTATTTGTTGCCATCTGCTTCACTAAATCCTCAAGACTAGGCTCATGTTTTGAAGTTTGCTGTTGTTGCGATGGTCTTGATTGTTGTGGTTGTCCTGAAGTATTCCATATCTAAAATTTGGATGATCTCTCCATCCAGGATTATAAGTTGATGAATATGGATCATATCTTTGTTGTTGATTTTCGTTGGAATGGTCTACCAGGAAAAATTCCAGGCACAACTTTCTGTAGTATCCTGAATTTGAGGACATTGATCTGTGGGATGCATATATGATGCACATATACCACAAAGAGTGGCAGGAACTTGTGTTTGCGTCTTTCCCAATGCAAACTGCCTAACCAAACTAGCTAACTCCTCAATCTTATTCTCAATTCTTAATCGATCGGTTGTAGAAGACTCAAGTTCATTCACGGTTCTAGTCGGATATGATGCTCTAGTGCCAAAAACTGTGCATTCTGAGCCATATTTGCTATTAAATTCCTAGCTTCAATAGGTGTCTTATCTACTAAAGCTCCTCCTGCAGCTGCATCTATCATACTTCTATCAATAGGTGAAAGACCTTCATAGAAATACTGAATCAATAACTGATCACTAATCTGATGATGAGGACAACTTGCACAAAGTTTTTTAAACCTTTCCCAATATTCATGTAAAGTTTCCCCATGATTCTGCCTGATACCACATATATCCTTTCTAATTGCAGCAGTTCTAGATCCTGGAAAAAATTTCTCTAAAAATGATTTCTTTAAATCATTCCAACTTGTAATGGAAGTTGGTTCAAGATAGTACAACCAATCCTTCGCCACTCCATCCAAAGAGAAATGAAATGCCCTCAGCTTAATCTGTTCTTCTGTAATCTCCCTAGGCTTCATTGTAGAGCAAACAATATGAAATTCCTTAAGATGCTTATGAGGATCTTCACCTGCAAGACCATGAAATCTAGGCAACAATTGTATTAGACCGGATTTAAGTTCAAAATTAGCTTGTACTTCTGGATACTCTATGCAAGCATGTTGTAAATTCATATCGGGAGTTGCTAATTCCTTAAGTGTCCTATTATCATTATTATTTCAAGCCATGATTTCGCAATCAAAAACTTGTTTAGAATTATCAAATGTCAAATCTTTAAACAATTCACTAACAATTTCAACACTATGAGATTTTTCTTGTTCGTTCTTCTTATCCCTAAGTTGTTTATGAAAAGTTCTATCAATTTCAGGATCAAAATCAGCTAACATACTAGTAGATGACCTGGTCATAAACAAAGTTCAAAGAAAAAACATAAGGAGATGCAAGCAACTAATCTAAAAACACCAAAAATTACTAAAATTAAAGCAAAAAAATACTTAAAAATTCGAAAAAGTGGTCAAAACGACGAAATTTGGCCAAAGAGTGGCTTGGGTCACTGCCTTCAAGGCAGTGAGTAATTCTCCACACAACCCAAAACCTTTGGACACCAAAAATCAGCTCAATCGGTGATAAAAATTCTGACCAGAACAGTGTGAACAGTAAAATAAACGGAAATTTTCAAATTTCTACCTAAACACAACCAAAACGCGAATAAAAAGTTTCAAACAACTAAAAACAAATAAAAGACAGATTCTTATTATGATTTAACGATTATGGCTTCCCCGGCAACGGCGCCAAAATCTTGGTAGGGTTTTAGAATTACACGATTGTCGTCAAATCGGTCAAGAATAATTCAATTAAATCAATGAGCAGTTTAGGGTGTTCACCGAGTCGTTTCCCAAAGAAACCTAATCGAAATCAATTAATAAGAGAATAGAGAACAATAAAAGAGGGATTTTTAGATTGGAAAATTGTAGGAAACAATTAACTAATAAGAAAAACGCAAGTATCGGATTTAAATATTTCAGTCCTAGGGTAATGATTCAATTTAAGTTCTTCCTCGTTCCTTAATGAATTTCCAGATTTCAAAACTAATTCCTTGATTGACTACTAAATGGAAGCCCTGATTAGTATTCGTATCACCTACTAACGAAGCCGTTAGAATTCGATTAAACAACAAAAGTATATCCTAGGACAAGCGCCTAATCAATAAATTCAAGTTTAACCTAAGACCCGTGATAATATCAAGGCAATTCGTGAAGCCACAAAATTGTCCAAAATTAAATTCAATCATAAATAATAAAATTCCAACTCAATTCAATCAAAAAGCATCAAAAGAATTAAGTAAAACCTCATCAATATTCAATCACGCGATCTAAATATTGAATTGTTAAAAGTAATGAATTCAAAATTGGAAATTAGCTTAAAACCCAGAATTTGTGTAGATCTTGAACTCGGAACTTGTCTTGAAATCATTCCCCGGACTGAATCGAAGCTTAGGCGGCCATCGCAGTCTCCATCTCTCTTCTCTTTTTAAATCTTGAAAACTTCGTTCGGAAAAGAATGTAGAGTAGGCATATTTATAAAGTTTTTCCTAACTTCTCGGAATCCTAATAGAATAATAACTTCTTACTAAGTTCTCATCGGAATAATAATAAATAAATAAAATCCTAATTAAAATAGGAGATAATTATCTCTCTCTAATAATTAATAAAAATAAGATAATTTGATTTTATCTTCAAATATCTTGGGAATTGTTGATAATCATCCTTTCAAATTTTAATTCTTCCTTTGAAAGATGTCTTCGTAATAATTGATGACTAAAAATAAATCTTTTAGCCAAATTCTGCTTAATCTTTGACTTTCCACCACTATCATCAAAACAAACATAAATTCCACAAATTAGTTCGATATCTAATGAAAATGTAAGAGAATTAAATATAATAATTATGAAATCTTATGACTTATCAATGACTAAGCTTGCACCTACCAATTTATCGGCGCACGAGTCTTAAAATTTTAAATTAAATAAATATTTGGCATCAATACGTATTATACACAATAAAACTTGAAGAGAAATAATTTACTAAATTAAAATTATTAAAAATATTTTAATCTTGATTATTTAGATAAATGCTAAAGTTTGATTATTTTACATTATATGGAAAAGAGTCATGCTAAAATATAATCTTGAGCTAGTACCACTTCTAATCATCCCATTTTACAATGCTTTCAAGAAATTCGCTAAATGATTTCGGAATCTTTCTTGAATATTATTACCTAAAATTAGGGTCTTGGTCTAAATTATTATTTCAAAATTTTTATTACCTCTTTAAAGTAACAATATTTATATTTTTGGTGGGGGAGGGGGTAGGTATTGTATTTTAGATTGACTAAGTTTGCACATGCACAATGTTTGAATTGAATTTGGTACCCATCCCTCTTCTGATGGAGTGTTTACCAGAGGGTGTTTTAGTTAGGCTCCTATTTTTATTGTCTTTTAGTTTTTTTGTTTTTTTTTTTTTTTTTTTGTATTTCATTTTGTTTCTTTCTGCTCTAACTCTCGTTTCTCTTTAATGCAATCCCAATCTCGCTTAAAAAAAAAATATGTGGGGGAGAATACATAGGGGAACCAAAGTCAAACTTTACAATGACTAAGCTTGCACCTTCCAATTTATCGGCGCACGAGTCTTAAAAATTTAAATTAAATAAAAATTTGGCATCAATACATATTGTAGACAATAAAACTTGAAGGAAAATAATTTATTTAATTAAAATTATTAAAAATATTTTAATCTTGATTATTTAGATAAATGCTAAAGTTTGATTATTTTACATTATATGGAAAAGAGTCATGCTAAAATATAATCATGAGCTAGTACCACTTCTAATCATCCCATTTTCCAAGGCTTTCAAGAAATTGGCTAAATGATTTTAGAATCTTTCTTGAATATTCTTACCTAAAATTAGGGTGTTGGTCTAAATTATTATTTCAAAAATTTTATTACTTCTTTAAAGTAACAATATATATATTTGTGGTGGGGGAGGGAGTAGGTATTGTATTTTAGATTGACTAAGCTTGCACATGCACAATGTTTGAATTGAATTTGGTACCCATCCCTCTTCTTATGGAGTGTTTACCAGAGGGGTGTTTTACATGGTTCCTGTTTTTATTGTCTTTTAGATTTTTGTTGTTGTTTTTTTTATATATCCGTCTGTTTCTTTCGGCTGTAACTCTCGGTTCTCTTTAATGCAATCCCAAACTCGCTTAAAAAAAAAAAATATGTGGCGGAGAATACATAGGGGATCCAAAGTCAAACTTTACAATGACTAAGCTTCAACCTTCCAATTTATCGGCGCACAAGTCTTAAAATTTTAAAATAAATAAAAATTTGGCATCAATATATATTATAAACAATAATACTTTGAGGGAAATAATTTATTTAATTAAAATTATTAAAAATATTTTAATCTTGATTATTTAGATAAATGCTAAAGAGTGATTATTTTAGAGTCATGCTAAAATATAATCTTGAGCTAGTACCACTTCTAATCTTCCCATTTTCCAAGGCTTTCAAGAAATTTGCTATATGATTTTGTAATCTTTCTTGAATATTCTTCCCTAAAATTAGGGTGTTGCTCTAAATTATTATTTCAAAAATTTTATTACCTCTTTAAAGAAACAATATATATATTTGTGGTGGGGGAGGGAGTAGGTATTGTATTTTAGATTGACTAAGCTTGCACATGCACAATGTTTGAATTGAATTTGGTACCCATCCCTCTTCTTATGGAGTGTTTACCGGAGGGGTGTTTTAGTTAGGTTCCGTTCTTTTTTTCTTGTCTTTTTTTTTTTTGTCGTGTTTTTGTTTTTTATTTCCTTTCTTTTCTTTCGGCTGTAACTCTCGGTTCTCTTTAATGAAATCCCAAACTCGCTTAAAAAAAAATATATATGTGGGGGAGAATACATAGGGGAACCAAAGTCAAACTTTACAATGACTAAGCTTGCACCTTCCAATTTATAGGCGCACCAGTCATAAAATTTTAAATTAAATAAAAATTTGGCATCAATACGTATTATAGACAATAAAACTTGAAGGGAAATAATTTACTTAATTAAAACTATTAAAAATATTTTAATCTTGATTATTTAGATAAATGCTAAAGTTTGATTATTTTACATTATATGGAAAAGAGTCATGCTAACATATAATCTTGAGCTAGTACCACTTCTAATCATCCCATTTTCCAAGGCTTTCAAGAAATTGGCTAAATGATTTTGAAATCTTTCTTGAATATTCTTACCTAAAATTAGGGTGTTGGTCTAAATTATTATTTCAAAAATTTTATTACCTCTTTAAAGTAACAATATAAATTTTTGTGGTGGGGGAGGGGGTAAATATTGTATTTTGGATTGACTAAGTTTGCACATGCACAATGTTTGAATTGAATTTGGTACCCATCCCTCTTCTGATGGAGTATTTACCAGATGGGTGTTTTAGTTAGGTTCCTGTTTTTATTGTCTTTTAGTTTTTTGTTGTTGTTTTTGTTGTTTTTTTTTTGTATTTCCTTATGTTTCTTTCTGCTTTGTAACTCTCGGTTCTCTTTAATGCAATCCGAAACTCGCTTAAAAAAAATTAAAATATGTGGGGGAGAATACATAGGGGAACCAAAGTCAAACTTTACACTGACTAAGCTTGCACCTTCCAATTTATCGGCGCACGAGTCTTGAAATTTTAAATTAAATAAATATTTTGCATCAATACGTATTATAGACAATAAAACTTGAAGGGAAATAATTTATTTAATTAAAAATATTAAAAATATTTTTATCCTGATTATTTAGATAAATGCTAATGTTTGATTATTTTACATTATATGGAAAAAAGTCATGCTAGAATATAATCTTGAGCTAGTACCACTTCTAATCATCCCATTTTCCAAGGGTTTCAAGAAATTGGCTAAATGATTTTGGAATCTTTCTAGAATATTCTTACCTAAAATTAGGGTGTTGGTCTAAATTATTATTTCAAAAATTTTATTACCTCTTTAAAGTAACAATATATATATTTGTGTGGGGGGGAGGGAGTAGGTATTGTATTTTAGATTGACTAAGCTTGCACATGCACAATGTTTGAATTGAATTTGGTACCATCCCTCTTCGATGGAGTGTTTAACCGAGGGGTGTTTTAGTTAGGTTCCCCTTTTTTATTGTCTTTTAGTTTTCGTTGTTGTTTTTTTTGTTTTTTTTTTTTTTTGTATTTCCTTCTGTTTCTTTCGGTTGTAACTCTCGGTTCTCTTTAATGCAAACCCAAACTCGCTAAAAAAAAATTAAAATATGTGTGGGAGAATACATAGGGGAACCAAAGTCAAACTTTACAATGACTAAGCTTGCACCTTCAAATTTATCGGCACATGAGTCTTAAAATTTTAAATTAAATAAAAATTTGGCATCAAAATATATTATGGACAATAAAATTTTCATGGAAATAATTTATTTAATTAAAATTATTAAAAATATTTTAATCTTAATTATTTAGATAAATGCTAAAGTTTGATTATTGCACATTATATGGAAAAGAGTCATGCTAAAATATAATCTTGAACTAGTACCACGTCTAATCATCCCATTTTCCAAGGCTTTCAAGAAATTGGCTAAATGATTTTGAAATCATTCTTGAATATTCTTACCTAAAATTAGGGTGTTGGTCTAAATTATTATTTCAATAATTTTATTACCTCTTTTAAGTAACAATATATATATTTGTGGTGGGGGAGGGGGTAAATATTGTATTTTGGATTGACTAAGTTTGCACATGCACAATGTTTGAATTGAATTTGGTACCAATCCCTCTTCGATGGAGTGTTTACCAGGAGGGGTGTTTTAGTTAGCTTCCTGTTTTTATTGTCTTTTAGTTTTTTTTTGTGGTTTTTGTTTTTTTTTTTTTTATTTCCTGCTTCTTTTGGCTGTAACTCTCGGTTCTCTTTAATGCAATCCCAAACTCGCTTAAAAAAAATATATATATGTGGGGGAGAATACATAGGGGAACCAAAGTCAAACTTTACAATGACTAAGCTTGCACATTCCAATTTATCGACGCACGAGTCTTAAAATTTTAAATTAAATAAAAATTTGGCATCAATACGTATTATAGACAATAAAACTTGAAGGGAAATAATTTACTTAATTAAAAATATTAAAAATATTTTAATCTTGATTACTTAGATAAATGCTAAAGTTTGATTATTTTACATTATATGGAAAAGAGTCATGCTAAAATATAATCATGAGCTAGTACCACTTCTAATCATCCCATTTTCCAAGGCTTTCAAGAAATTGGCTATATGATTTTGGAATCTTTCCTGAATATTCTTAACTAAAATTAGGGTGTTGGTCTAAATTATTATTTCAAAAATTTTATTACCTCTTTAAAGAAACAATATATATATTTGTGGTGGGGGAGGGAGTAGGTATTGTATTTTAGATTGACTAAGCTTGCACATGCACAATGTTTGAATTGAATTTGGTACCCATCCAACTTCTGATGGAGTGTTTACCAGAGGGGTGTTTTAGTTAGGTTCCTGTTTTTATTGTCTTTTAGTTTTTTGCTGTTTTTTTTTTTTTTTTTTTTTGTATTTCCTTCTGTTTCTTTCGGCTGTAACTCTCGGTTCTCTTTAATGCAATCCGAAACTCGCTTAAAAAAAATTAAAATATGTGGGGGAGAATACATAGGGGAACCAAAGTCAAACTTTACAATGACTAAGCTTGCACCTTCCAATTTATCGACGCATGAGTCCCAAAATTTTAAATTAAATAAAAATTTGGCATCAATACGTATTATAGACAATAAAACTTGAAGGGAAATAATTTACTTAATTAAAAATATTAAAAATATTTTAATCTTGATTATTTAGATAAATGCTAAAGTTTGATCATTTTACATTATATGGAAAAGAGTCATGCTAAAATATAATCTTGAGCTAGTACCACTTCTAATCATCCCATTTTCCAAGGCTTTCAAGAAATTGGCTAAATGATTTTGAAATCTTTCTTGAATATTCTTACCTAAAATTAGGGTGTTGGTCTAAATTATTATTTCAAAAATTTTATTACCTCTTTAAAGTAACAATATAAATTTTTGTGGTGGGGGAGGGGGTAAATATTGTATTTTGGATTGACTAAGTTTGCACATGCACAATGTTGGAATTGAATTTGGTACCCATCCCTCTTCTGATGGAGTATTTACCAGATGGGTGTTTTAGTTAGGTTCCTGTTTTTATTGTCTTTTAGTTTTTTGTTGTTGTTTTTGTTTTTTTTTTTTTGATTTCCTTATGTTTCTTTCTCCTTGTAACTCTCGGTTCTCTTTAATGCAATCCGAAACTCGCTTAAAAAAAATTAAAATATGTGGGGAGAATACATAGGGGAACCAAAGTCAAACTTTACAATGACTAAGCTTGCACCTTCCAATTTATCGGCGCACGAGTCTTGAAATTTTAAATTAAATAAATATTTTGCATCAATACGTATTATAGACAATAAAACTTGAAGGGAAATAATTTATTTAATTAAAAATATTAAAAATATTTTTATCCTGATTATTTAGATAAATGCTAATGTTTGATTATTTTACATTATATGGAAAAGAGTCATGCTAGAATATAATCTTGAGCTAGTACCACTTCTAATCATCCCATTTTCCAAGGCTTTCAAGAAATTGGCTAAATGATTTTGGAATCTTTCTAGAATATTCTTACCTAAAATTAGGGTGTTGGTCTAAATTATTATTTCAAAAATTTTATTACCTCTTTAAAGTAACAATATATATATTTGTGGTGGGGGAGGGAGTAGGTATTGTATTTTAGATTGACTAAGCTTGCACATGCACAATGTTTGAATTGAATTTGGTACCATCCCTCTTCTGATGGAGTGTTTACCAGAGGGGTGTTTTAGTTAGGTTCCTGTTTTTATTGTCTTTTAGTTTTTCGTTGTTGTTTTTGTTGTTTTTTTTTTTTTTGTATTTCCTTCTGTTTCTTTCGGTTGTAACTCTCGGTTCTCTTTAATGCAAACCCAAACTCGCTTAAAAAAAATTAAAATATGTGTGGGAGAATACATAGGGGAACCAAAGTCAAACTTTACAATGACTAAGCTTGCACCTTCAAATTTATCGGCACATGAGTCTTAAACTTTTAAATTAAATAAAAATTTGGCATCAAAATATATTATGGACAATAAAATTTTCATGGAAATAATTTATTTAATTAAAATTATTAAAAATATTTTAATCTTAATTATTTAGATAAATGCTAAAGTTTGATTATTGCACATTATATGGAAAAGAGTCATGCTAAAATATAATCTTGAACTAGTACCACGTCTAATCATCCCATTTTCCAAGGCTTTCAAGAAATTGGCTAAATGATTTTGAAATCATTCTTGAATATTCTTACCTAAAATTAGGGTGTTGGTCTAAATTATTATTTCAATAATTTTATTACCTCTTTTAAGTAACAATATATATATTTGTGGTGGGGGAGGGGGTAAATATTGTATTTTGGATTGACTAAGTTTGCACATGCACAATGTTTGAATTGAATTTGGTACCAATCCCTCTTCTGATGGAGTGTTTACCAGAGGGGTGTTTTAGTTAGCTTCCTGTTTTTATTGTCTTTTAGTTTTTTGTTGTTGTTTTTGTGTGTTTTTTTTTTATTTCCTTCTGTTTCTTTCGGCTGTAACTCTCGGTTCTCTTTAATGCAATCCCAAACTCGCTTAAAAAAAATATATATATGTGGGGGAGAATACATAGGGGAACCAAAGTCAAACTTTACAATGACTAAGCTTGCACATTCCAATTTATCGACGCACGAGTCTTAAAATTTTAAATTAAATAAAAATTTGGCATCAATACGTATTATAGACAATAAAACTTGAAGGGAAATAATTTACTTAATTAAAAATATTAAAAATATTTTAATCTTGATTACTTAGATAAATGCTAAAGTTTGATTATTTTACATTATATGGAAAAGAGTCATGCTAAAATATAATCATGAGCTAGTACCACTTCTAATCATCCCATTTTCCAAGGCTTTCAAGAAATTGGCTATATGATTTTGGAATCTTTCTTGAATATTCTTAACTAAAATTAGGGTTTTGGTCTAAATTATTATTTCAAAAATTTTATTACCTCTTTAAAGAAACAATATATATATTTGTGGTGGGGGAGGGAGTAGGTATTGTATTTTAGATTGACTAAGCTTGCACATGCACAATGTTTGAATTGAATTTGGTACCCATCCAACTTCCGAAGGAGTGTTTACCAGAGGGGTGTTTTAGTTAGGTTCCTGTTTTTATTGTCTTTTAGTTTTTTGCTGTTGTTTTTGTTGTTTTTTTTTGTATTTCCTTCTGTTTCTTTCGGCTGTAACTCTCGGTTCTCTTTAATGCAATCCCAAACTCACTTAAAAAAAAAATATGTGGGGGAGAATAAATAGGGGAACCAAAGTCAAACTTTACAATGACTAAGCTTGCACCTTCCAATTTATCGACGCATGAGTCCCAAAATTTTAAATTAAATAAAAATTTGGCATCAATACGTATTATAGACAATAAAACTTGAAGGGAAATAATTTACTTAATTAAAAATATTAAAAATATTTTAATCTTGATTATTTAGATAAATGCTAAAGTTTGATCATTTTACATTATATGGAAAAGAGTCATGCTAAAATATAATCTTGAGCTAGTACCACTTCTAATCATCCCATTTTCCAAGGCTTTCAAGAAATTGGCTAAATGATTTTAGAATCTTTCTTGAATATTCTTACCTAAAATTAGGGTGTTGGTCTAAATTATAATTTGAAAAATTTTATTACCGCTTTAAAGTAACAATATATATATTTGTGGTGGGGGAGGGGGTAGGTATTGTATTTTAGATTGACTAAGCTTGCACATGCACAATGTTTGAATTGAATTTGGTACCCATCCCTCTTCCGATGGAGTGTTTACCAGAGGGGTGTTTTAGTTAGCTTCCTGTTCTTATTGTCTTTTAGTTTTTGATGTTTTTTTTGCATTTCATTTTGTTTCTTTCGGCTATAACTCTCGGTTCTCTTTAATGCAAACTCAAACTCGCTTAAAAAAAATTAAAATATATGGGGGAGAATACATAGGGGAACCAAAGTCAAACTTTACAATGACTATGCTTCCACCTTCCAATTTATTGGCGCACGAGTCTTAAAATTTTAAATTAAATAAAATTTGGCATCAATATATATTATAGACAAAAAACTTTAAGGGAAATAATTTATTTAATTAAATTTATTAAAAATATTTTAATCTTGATTATTTAGATAAATGCAAAGTTTTTATTATTTTATATTATATGGAAAAGAGTCATGCTAAAATATAATCTTGAGCTAGTACCACTTCTAATCATCCCATTTTCCTGTTTTTAATAAATATTCCAGTAGCCATGATGTGAATTTTGTTTACTATATTTTTAGCATAGATTATGATTGAGTTTAATTCAAGGAAAACAAATAGGTTGTCACTTAAATAACCAAAATCTAAGACAGAGTACCGATCGTATGCATATAGTAACATGGAAGCATCAATTTTTTTACATTTATAATATCGTATAGACTCAAAGACGTTGACAACAGTTATAAGCAATTATTAAATATGACAAGAATTTATTAACAAAAGTTAACCCTAGGATAAGAATCAATTCATGAGATTGTTGCTAGAACATAAATAGAATTGAAACAAATATGGTTTAGGATTCTTATTCAGTTCGATGATTCAATTAGAATGACCATATTCGAAGATGTAGCTTTAAGAAGATCTAAGGAAATTGTGATTAATATTAACTTTACTACCGTACCCGAGTTATCTAATGTGATTACCTCAATACGGGTCGTTGCAAGTAATCTTAAACCTTTGTAGATTAATTATTAAGTCGTGAATTTAATAAGTTAATCTTAAGATTTTCATTGATTACTAACTCGAGATTATTAGGCTGCCTAACCTCATTTTGGTCGTTGCAAACTATTAGACATCCAGCAATTCATTAATTCTCCTATGGTCGGGTCCCCTTAACAAACCGTCAATTAATTAATTATTACAATTATATGCTCAACTAGATGCAAACCTATGTGTCATGGCATAAATTGAATAAGAAACTAAGTTGAAAGCATAAAGCAATAATAATCACAAACAGTATCCTTCCCGGGAAATTAATAATAACTCTAATTTTATCATTAATAATAAAAGAATCCCATGAGACAGAGATGGAGTAAATAAAGAATGAAAAATAATAGACTTGAGAAGAGGGAAAAGAAAATTTGCCGTCTGGTTGTTACTACTTCGACGACAGGACTTGACCTCCGATTCTTCTCGAACCCTACTATCCTTCCTCCTTGTCTTGCCCACGAAATCTTCTAGAATCACACCTCTCAACTAAGCTATAGAGCTCTCCCTTATGGTCGAGGCTCAAACCCTAAAGCTAAGAAGAAAAATAAAAAAAACTATAAAATATTTAACTGCGAGGGAAATTTTTGAGAATCTACGGAAGTAGAAACTCGAAATCCCTCAAATTCTCTGCAACTCTGCAACTCTGCGCTCTTTGGTGTGTTGGTGGTCTCCTCAAAGGCTTGGTTGTCGCCTCTATTTATAGGAGTAGAGTAGAGCTGAAAACAGTAAAAATTCGGATGTGGGACATTCAACACGGTCAACACGCCCGTGTCGCGTGTCTTCAACAAGCCCGTGTTGAAGTTTCCAAAAACTTGTAATTTAGTCCCCGATTTCTTCATTTCTTCAATTTCAGTCCTGAAACTTCCAAAAAGCGAAAACAAAGCAAATTTGCGTAATTTCTATTTAATTAAGTCCAATTAGACTTTAAATTAAACATAATTATCCATAATTACCCCTTAAAAACACAATATAAATCCGACATATCAGATTACCCTACACTTCACCTTTTGTTTGTCCTCAAGCAAATTACTTAAACATAGAATAATCTTCCAAACTTATATATATCACGAAATCAAAAAGTAAAACTTTCCAAAAATTTACTCCTTAGAAAATCAATTCTATCAAGATTTTCAATTATTCACAAAGAATATAATACTATTGCTTGCCTCATAAACCATTCTTTGCAAAGATCAAATAGAAACAACTTGAAACTTATATTCATTCAACACATGCCAAACCATAGAATTTCCCTGAGGTGTAGTGTGTGATTTTGACTTTACTAATTCAATCAATAGTTTCTCCCCAAACAACAAGAAATAATAGCATGTCATTCTTTTAGGGTTCACAACAACTCATCATAATCACTCTAGGAACCCAAGTCGAATGCCAAATAAATTTTTTTTTCTTGCACAAATATGCTTTTTTTTTTCTTTTTTTTTTTAATAATAATAATTCTAAATGTAAAAAGAATGTTGTTGCTTAACAATATCAACTTTAACTACCCTTGTAATGAGTCCCAATCCGGTGGCTCCCAGACCTCAAAGACCTTAGGGCACCGGGCATTTAATTCCCTTCAGGAATGGTTCTCAAGTAGCAAAGGATACATGCAAACAGACTCTTATTACTAAAAATAAACTAACAAAAAACGAATGGCAATCTTCTCAAATTCTTTCAAGCAACCACAATAGCTATCATACATTCCAAAAGATATCATGCTATGACCTCAAGTGTCCGAAAATAATCTATCAATCAAACAGTTAATCAAAATTTTGTGCTAAAAAAAATCTTTCAGGAATTTCCTATAAAAGGACTTGTATCAAACTTCTATAAAGATTTCTCATCATCTCCAAAAGATGTAAGCATGGAATTAGTTAATTTATATCATAGGCTGAGTAAATAATCATTATGCATAAAATAATTATTCAAGATAGATTTTGAAAAACATTTTTTTTTCAAAAAGAATTTGAAAATTTGAGACAAGCATAAATATTATAAGACACCCCACACTTATTCGAAAACAAGGGGAAAACGAAAAACAAAAAACAAAAAAACAGAAAGGAAAAGGGTGTATAAAAAACATCTATATCATATAAGTTCAATTATATTTCAAACATATGATAAATGCAATCTCAACACATACCCTAGAAAACAAACAAATAAAAGAAAGAAGGAAAAACAAAACAGAAAGAAAAAGGAAAGGGGAAAGAACCGGGAATCTGATGATGATTCTTGTTGTCCGAATATCGTCCTTCAAAGTCATATCACAAAATTACCTAAGAAATTCTTAGAATAAAATGGTGATGTTGTTTAGTACCTTTTTATCAAATGATAAACAATTAAAAAGAGAGAATATCAAAGGATAAATTAATACTAAATAATTTTGGAGAAATATAGATCAAGAGATTTATAGAGTAACTCAAAATTCTTTCAATAATAAATCCCTATAAAGCTTTTTAGAAGCCTCAAAAGTAGAAGAACATTACCATGTCTTCTCAATGAGATTCCTATAATGAAAAAATATCCTACTCAAGTTACCTGTATGATCAATTGATTGCAATTTTATCCATAATGACTTTGATTATTATGACAAGTATCCTCAACAATAGATATAGCTTGTAGATGAAATCAAGTTGTGCATGCATTCACAATAATAATTTCATAATACTCAATATCTATCTAGAAAAATATTTGTCTAGAACATCCAGCATTTATTCAAACAATTTATAGCACATAAGTCCTATCTGGAACATCCAGATTCTATTCATGAAAACCCTAAACTGTAGCATCCAGTCTTCTAATAAAACAGAGTAGTCATGAATTACGCCAAAATACCAAATAAGACTCTTTAAAGAATGTAAAGAATAATTCATCGGATATACTTATTTGCAAAAAGAAAGAATGAATCCAAAAACGAAATAAAGGAAATAAAGAAAAACTAAGAAATAACGGGAAAGAAAGAGAAATGAACTAATTAATTGGAGAAGGACTTGCAGGAGAATATTCTTCTTCCACATCTTCATCCGCAGAATCGTAGTATCGAGGCGTTATTTTCGGCTTCACATTTGGTTGTAAGGATTTATAATAACTATTCATACTTTTTGCCTCTAATCTCTTTAGGCGAATATCTTGTTGATATACTATATTTCCTTTTGATTATCAATAGCATCCATCATAAATTTCTCAAACTCATTCTTAGGAATATAAGATATATTCTTGTCCGACTTTTGTTGCTTTTCTTCTTCCTTGGGACTTGAGGGTATGATTACATGAGTTATCCCAATATCCTGCAGAATACTAGAATCGACTGGTGTCGTGGAATCACTTACCCTTGTCAAGTTCTCCTTTTCAAATTCCATTCCTATTGATCTTGCAAGTCTTGTAACAAAAGGTCCAAAACCTAAAGGTTGTGTCGTAGATTCCTTAACATGTCTGTTAATAATCTAAGCGAAAACTTGGCCTAAATCAACAGGTTTTTCATGGTACATATGAGAGAAGACAACTATTTCCAAAGGACTAAGAATTGTCTTACTTTCAATCTTCCTAGTAACTATGTATGGAAACATAGTATGTAGATAACGAAGGCATATATGAATATCTAAAACTCTTGTTGTATCTGCATTATACTCTTTCTGAGTACCTCTATTATGATCCCAATACATTGATGTATTGTCCGAGAATTCTCTTACTTCACTACGATAAATGTATGATGTAACTTCTTCGTGAGTCCAAATTCCTAAATGCACACCAAACTCTTTAGTACTCATATTATGTTCCAAATAATCAAGACGAAATCTAACTCTCTCATTTTCATAGCTAAATGTCGAATAAAATTCGAAAACCAGCTCGGCATAGATAGGCTCATCTACCGTAAAAATGCGAGCATAAGGACGAACACGCATCATTCTCCTTAGATTAGTTTCTATTCCTAACGAAAAAGCAGTCCCCCAATCAATCCTACGACCTTGCGTTATTTGTCCTGTCTAAAAGTACCACATACCTGTCTTCATATTCCTTCTCATTTGGTGGAAAAATGAGACAGCAATGTTCATTTTTAGAATGGTCAAAACTTTTAGTGACATACTTATTATCCTTATCCTTATCGGGTAATTCCAATTTCCTCTTTGCCCTAGCCTTGCAAATTAGTTGTTCTCGGTTATCAAACATATCTCCTAACTTGCTTGTAGTAGTCCGAGTCATCTTCCTATCAAAAGCAAAGAATAAGAGTTAGTAATAAATTTTCCAAGGCTTTAGAATTTAGGGTTTTTAAGAATCTTTTAGATTTTTATAGGTTTTTAGGATATTTATTTTTATGGGGTTTTTTAAAATTTTATGAAAGCTCTCTGGATAATATCCGGAATAACTCCTAGTATGATTCTAGAATATATTTTCTAAAATTGAGATATTCCTATCATTAATTAAATTTAGATAATCTAAAATTAAAAATTTTAGGAAATCCTATACTTAGGAGGATCGAGTTTACTTTTCTTAATCAAATTATGTCATAAAGAATAATTACTACCGTTATCAAATCATAAAACTTCTAAAATTTTGATCAGGAATTCTAAAAATTTTATGAATTTTGCATCCCCGGCAACGGCGCCAAAAATCTAATGTGAATTTTTGTTACTATATTTTTAGCATAGATTATGATTGAGATTAATTCAAGAAAAACAAATAGGTTGTCACTTAAATAACCAAAATCTAAGGCAGAGTACCTATCGTATGCAAATAGTAACATGGAAGCATCAACGATTTTACATTTATAATATCGTATAGACTCAAAGACGTTGACAACAGTTATAAGCAATTATTAAATATGACAAGAATTTATTAACAAAAGCTAACCCTAGGGTAAGAATCAATTCATGAGATTGTTGCTAGAACATAAATAGAATTGAAACAGATATGGTTTAGGATTCTTATTCAGTTCGATGATTCAATTAGAATGACCATTTTCGAAGACGTAGCTTTAAGCGAGATCTAAGGCAATTGTGATTAATATTAACTTTACTACCGTACCCGAGTTATCTAATGTGATTACCTCAATACGGGTCGTTGCAAGTAATCCTAAACCTTTGTAGATTAATTATTAAGTCGTGAATTTAATAAGTTAATCTTAAGATTTGCATTGATTACTAACTCGAGATTATTAGGCTGCCTAACCTCATTATGGTCGATGCAAGCTATTAGACCTAATCCGGTAATTCATTAATTCTCCTATGGTCGGGTCTCCTTAACAAACCGTCAATTAATTAATTATTCCAATTATATGCTCAACTAGATGCAAACCTATGTGTCAAGGCATAAATTGAATAAGAAACTAAGTTGAAAGCATAAAACAATAATAATCACAATGATAATCACAAACAGTATCCTTCCCGGGAAAATAATAATAACTCTAATTGTATCATTAATAATAAAAGAATCCCATGAGACAGAGATAGAGTAAATAAAGAATGAAAAATAATAGACTTGAGAAGAGGGAAAAGAAAAGTTGTCGTCTGGTTGTCACTACGTTGACGGCGGGACTTGACATCCGATTCTTCTCGAACCCTACTATCCTTCCTCCTTGTCTTGCCCACGAAATTTTCTAGAATCACACCTCTCAACTAAGCTATAGAGCTCTCCCTTATGGTCGAGACTCAAATCCTAAAGCTAAGAAGAAAAATATAAAAACTAGAAAATATTTAACTATGAGGGAAATTTCCGAGAATCCACGGGAGTGGAAACTCGAAATCCCTCAAATTCTCTACAACTCTGCCCTCTCTGGTGTGTTGGTGGTGTCCTCAAAGGCTTGGTTGCCGCCTCTATTTATAGGAGTAGAGTAGAGCTGAAAACAGTAAAAATTCGGATGTGGGACAGTCAACACGGTCAACAAACCCGTGTCGCGTGTCTTCAACACGCCCGTTTTGAAGTTTCCAAAAACATGCAATTTAGTCCCCGATTTCTTCATTTCTTCAATTTCAATCCTGAAACTTCTAAAAAGCGAGAATAGAGAAAAATTTGCGTAATTCCATTTAATTAAGTCTAATTAGACTTTAAATTAAACATAATTATCCATAATTTCCCCTTAAAAACATGATATAAATATGACATATCAATAGTTTTGTAAATAAAAGTAAGTATCAAAATTTTAATATTTATAAAAATCGTTTTCCCAAGACGTCTATTATGAAATAGTGTGGAAAGTATAATTAGGTCAACTATGATAAAGTTTTGGAATTATGAATCAATCTCAAGTAATTCAACCAATATCAAAAGTGATAGGATTGAATTCTATTTTCCTAGAAAGCAAAGTAGAGAATTAAGAAAGTAATGGAAGGTAGAAACTCAAAGGAAAATCATAGGTAAAATTGAAGGATACAAACTACTAAGGGCAAGATTAATCATGAGTTAACTATCATAATCTCACCAATATTCAAGTCTAAGGATGAACTTCTTCAATACAATTCGTTGCAAGAAATTCATTGATTTAAGAACACTTGAATGTTGACAAGATTAAATCTCCCATCAATCATCCTAGTTCCGGTCCATCAAAAGAAAATCTAATCAAATCAACTTGGAACTAATCATATGTCCTAGTTCCGGCCTAACAATTAGTGTTAATCCGAAACTACAACTTCAAATCAAAGCTCAACTCAAAATACAATTCAAAACCAAAGCTAAGATAGAAATTGCAATTCAAATCAATAAAACCACAATATTCAATCCATGAAAACCATAAATTGCCCAAAGTAAATTGTAAGATAAAACCAACCATTTCTACCTAAGAGAAATGTAGAAAGTAGAGTTCCTAAGGTTGGTAGCTAAATACCGGATAGAGATTTACAAAAAGTAATAGAAGTAGATAAACCTCTTCAACTCCCTCCTTGTAATTCTTCTTGTTCTTCTTCAAACTTCAAATTGAGATAGTTGAATCCTCTCTTGCAAGACTTCAATGAAACTCCTTAAGATTAGAGGCAACTTCACACAAAGAACTACAAGAGACTCTTGCAACTACAACAAGTGAGAAAGATCCGAAAAGAAATGAAAATTACAAAGTATAGATCTAATCTCAAAGCCTAACCAACAATTACAAAATCAAATTGATAGCGTAACACCTTCCAAAAATAGCCAGCCTAAACCACTGCTGAAAATTCTAATATTTATAGATAACCAAAAATAGGGTAAAATCGACATTTTACACTTTGAAAAAATAGTGATTCTGGCCTCACTACGGGCATGACCCTTTCCTGCTCTACAGGCGTAGGAATGTCGTTATGTTCTGCGGATGTAATGATCCAGAGTGCAACCGGCGTAGAGCGACAGTTACTTTATACAGGCGTATTGCACCAAAGGGCAACGGGCGTATATGTCCTTGCTGTGTGATACGGGCGTGATGCACCAAAGGGTAACGAGCGTATAGTAGGTGGTTATTTTCTAAGGGCGTAGTCAGTCTTCTAGGGGCGTTGCATAATTCCAGAATGTTACACTTTTACCTCTGAATTTATCTTTTTTAGCCAATTTACCCCGGAAGTCACCCGAAATGTAAAATACACAATTAAACTCATAATCAATCAATTTATCTCAATTTAATACAATAAAACTCATAAATCATGCATAATTAATATCCCAAAACATGATCATATTTGATGTTATCAACGATTGCTAAGAGAAACGAGCAGTAGAAACAGGAGTACCGCCTACTAGGGGACCGTCGTGGGAGGTCCCACTCCCGCGAGGACGCTTCCCAGAAATGGAAGAATGGTTGGACATCAAAATTAGAAAATAAAGAAAGGAGGAAATGTCACAAAAAAAGGGAAGAAGAGAAACTGCTCAACTCCCTTCTTATACCCGAAAGGGGAAGACAAAAAGGCGGAAGGTGAAGGGATGTCACACGCAAAAGCCTCAAAGTGATTCTGAGGAATCCGTGCTTATTCGGTGGCGCGACTCCCCAAAGATTTGTCATTATGGCAAAAGGAAGTTACAGACTGAAACTCTCACGAAAGCCGAACAGAAGCAACATGCAACCATCGGACGCATTTAATGCAACCCATTGGGAGAGGACGCGTGGCGACTCCCCCAGAAACAGTACGAAAAGCGAAGGAAAAAGAAGAGATGAATCGTAAAGGACAAAGAGTCAACGACACATGAACACAAGTAAGGATATTCAAAAATTTCAAAACAGTTCATTTTTCCACACGAGTAGACACCACTGAATAGCCACATGACGAGAAGAGAGGTGAATTCACCCCGGATAGAACATCCTGAAGTGAAAAGAACCAGCAGCTCGTCCATGCGACGCATGGCGAATTTGGCCAATTCCGCAATGTTGCGAGGTCGGACCCTCACACCAATTGTGAGGGGCCCCACCAGTGCAACTATTCACACAACTACTCACAAGTATGGAAATTATGAACAAAGTGAAAATGAAGAACGAAAAGGAGATCCGATTCAATAGTAAAATGGAGTGTTCCAAAGTACAAGAAAATGAATGGGATCGCAAAGGAAGGAAACCTAGATATTACAAGAAGTCAAGCATATACTTCCATCCCCAAAGCATCTTCAGCAATAGCCTCGCCCATGGCAGACTCGGAATTCCCTACCGGAACTACAACTAAGTCGAAACTTCCCTGACAGCAGGAACCTCACGAGGAAAGTCTCCCGTAACCGGGACAACAGGGGCCTCACCGTCCCCTGAATCCACGTCGGCAGGTATAGGAGTATCTTCGGAACTATCATTTTCATAAGGAAGAGAAGGGACAATGGGCGGAGTCTCACCGGAAGGAGGGTCTGAGGCGACCTTCGCCCCGAGATCAACCAGCGATGGGGAAAGACTTGTAGCTTCAGACCCAGGAGAAGAACCCTCGGCAGATGCTGATTCACCAAGTCGAAGAAGGTTGGAGATAATGGGGCAGGCGGAATACACTCCGGACGACCAGCCTCCTGATCAAACCGATTGATCCCCTCCATATCTTCTTCGCTGAAAGGCATGAAGTCGGCCCCACCACAAAATCGGGGCTCGCCAAAGAAACCCCTAAAAGCATCTACCAGGAGAGACTTGTCTTCGACAAAACGGTGCACCTGACGCATGACATGCTCGTTATCCTTTCGGAGAAAGAAAGCGGCAGCCTCGCCAATAGCGACATCATATTAAGTAGAGCCCTTATACTCCACGATCAACTGGTCACGGTAGCCGGAGGACTCAAGGAAAGAGACTCGACAACCTAGTCGAGCAACCTCATCCTCCAAAGCTTTAGCCCGGTCCTCGGCACCTTTCTTGTGAACCTCCAAAGCCAACTCCAGCTCACCGACACGAGTGGTCTTCGACCGCACCTCTTGGAGTACAAAAGCCAACCGACCCCGCAAAGATTGGATCTTCAACTTATCATCTTGGGCGGCCGCTTCCATCTCGCTTATCTTGGCAGTAAAAGCATAAGGGCACCTTCAGCTTCTACTCTCCTCTCCTCGGAAACCTCATCCTTGGCCCTCTGGACGTCTGTCTCCCCCGACTCACGACGCAAATTCTGGAAGTAGGCCAGGAACCGCCAAAACAGTCAAAGCGGGTCGGAGAGAATAAATGGTGGACTTCGACAACACGAATGATCGGACCTAATCCCACAAAGCTGGCCAAGTCGCGATGAGCAAAATTCAATCCAGATAAGGGCGGAGCCGAGTCACTATCTCTCTTCGGAGCTCCCTCAAAGCATCGGTATCCCGAGGAACTTGGAACCCCTCCTTCAGCCAACTAACAGTCCCACCTCGAGATGACTCGGAAGGAAATCTCAAACACTCCAGCCAGGAGGCCAAGTCGGAAGGATCACGACGAGGTGGGTCTCCACTTTTCTCCTTCCCCTTACTCGAAGTCAAAGGTGGTTGTGGCAGACTAGGGACCACAATGGTACCAAAGAAAGAAGGCACCCCGGGAACCAGCGGGATAGCGGGATCATCCGACAAGGTGATAAGAGAACGAATCCACGACTTCGGCGTAGACTTAGGATGAGGAGGTCGCTCTGCCTGAGAACTCTTCTTGGAAGGTTGCGAAGAGGAACCCTCCGATGGCCGCTTTACCCCGCTACCCGAAGGGGGTGAAGAAGAAGACGCCCCAGGAACGAGAACACCCGCAACAGTGGAAACCCTTGAACGAGCAGCCTTCCCAGCGGGAGAGGGCGAATTGGTTTCCAACACATCCAAATGCCTCTACCGCTCTTTACTGGCCTTCTTAAAGCCTTGGTGAAGTGACGTGAAGGACATATCTGTAAAGGGAGAAGGAAAAAATCAGAGGAAATCAAAGGAAAAAGGAAAAGAAGACCAGGCCGGACAACAAGGCTCGATCCACACCACCACTCACGACCTTGAACCTTTGAGAAGACACACCAGACGAACAACGGGGACACTCAGACTCAAATACCCCTTCGGGATGGATTACCCAAAAGGGATAGGTCTCCTCCTTAAGCCTTAAAAGTTCCCTTCTATCGGAGGATCCGTCAATCCCGCACCATTCAAGACTTTCCTTTTCCAGCAGTTCAGCCAAAGAAAACACAAGTCGATCCTCCTTCTTGGCGGACCCTAGAGTCTCCTCCACAAAAGACACAAGACCTTGTTCGGCCACATTGAAGGTTTGGGAAATTTCAAAAGGCTCCCTCATGTCGTACCCAAAGCGATCGGAAGGAAAGGGGAACCCTTTGGTACTCTACACGGTAATCCATTTATTCTTAAAATCCAGCTTGCTAGGGGGAGGATAAAAAATCTTCTTGCGGGACCTCGGAGAAACGAGAGTAGACCTCGAGGAGAGTGGATAGAAGAAGTGCCGAAACAGATTGAAAGTGAGCTCCACTCCCACTCGCCAAGCACAACACCGTGAAACAAGTGACGTAGCGAACGACATTATGGTGAAGATGCTTCAGTTGTACCCCCAGAATGAGGAGCATCTCGCCCAAGAAGAGGTCCATAGGTAACCGCAGACCAGCCTCAAAATGGGCCACAAATGCTTGCATCACGGTCCGAGACATCTTTTCAGCCAACTTGGGCCCTGCCTTAAAGCTTGGACCAATGTTGTAGTCGTTGAGCATCCTCAATACCTCGACATCGGTTATCCTGTTTGGACCAAGTGCGAACGGCGACCCCTTGGCTTTGGATTTCCCTTTTGGCAACCTGGAACGCCATTTGGTGCAGTGGTCGGGCGTGCTTGCTTCAACACTCCTCTTTCGCCTCAAAATCAAAGGAGTTTCATCCTCGCCCTCCTTTGTATCGGGATCGATCGATGCAACTTCACGGGGTCCCCGAGAAGATTCACGCTGGAGAGTCTCAGGTGAACTAGACCGGAATTCATCAATATCTCTGAAGATGCTATCGGAGCTATAATTCCGGGAATCCCTTGAGCTGGAGGAAGACATCAGAGAAACCGTTTGAACAGTCGCAATCCCGAGAGGGGGTGAGGAGATGAAGAGTCGGACGACCGGTAGAAAACAAAAGGACACAGATCCACTAAAGACAAGAAATCATCAAAGGAAAATAATGAAAGAAAAGGAAGAAAGTTCCCTTTGTTACCCGAAATAGAAACAAAGGCCGCAGCGAAATACCTTCGAGGAACGATCCGAAACGGGACGCAACGACGGACGAAAGTGTCGCTCGGACAACGACCAATAGTCCGATAGAGTGAAAGCACCAAGAAAAGTAGCAAAGCCAGAAGTTGCAGAGGAAAAAGAGGAAAGAGACTTCCTCATAACTCGAAAGGGCAAGAGCAGCAGAAAAGGCAAGAAGCAGGATGGATATTTCCTATTTCCGACGAGATCTTCCCCTACATGAAATCTCTGCATTATATGCTGGCAGGAAAAGTATCAGCAACATGAAGCCCTAGGCAGCGCGGACGACAGTTAGTCATGATGGTATTCAAAGCGTGTGCCCAAGGTGTCGAATAATTCAAATTACACCTCGGTCCCCTCGGAATGCGCAACGTCCGGGGTAGAATCGCCTAGCACATCGCGAGGGGCTACCGAGAGTACCCGAAGTCACATAAAGTCCACGTAGGTGAAACTATCCGAGGTGGAGTCCGCGTAAGACTGACGTGGTCTCGAATAGGATTCCACCGAGGTCTAGCCGGCGGACGAAGTACAAAACATTAAGAGCATGACCTCGGACAAGAGATTTACACTGAACCTCACATTAAATGCACCTGACCCGACAAGATCTGTTTGAAGCCACCATTACAGAGTGTCAGCAGGACCACAACAGTGTCACTTCCCGGTTGGCCACACTTCTCCATAAAACGGTAACACATACTCACACACAAACTAAGTGAAACTCGGATATTCAGTATATTCTCTCGGGTATTCGGTAAGGGCCGTCGGAGCTATTCTTCCCGATCTACCCTCCGGTACTGTTGCATACATATTTTGATTTCTAACTTGACCATCGGAGAGCCAATGCCAGGTACACACACCCGCCGACACTTGGCCTTCTTGCAGAGATCCCCGTCACGGTGAACAGGCTCACGGTGCTTACGTGAAAGGATCATTCCCGATCAATATGTTGTATATATATTTGCTACTTTGACTGCTCATATATATATATATATATATATATATATATATATATATATATCTATTTCGTATAGATGGGAAAGAGAAAGTGGCTAAAGAGATTGTTGAAGCTATTGATGAGGAAACGAAGATGGTTCGATTTAATGCGATTGAAGGAGACCTCTTAAGATTATACAAGAACATCGCGGTTACAGTTCATGTTGATACCAAAGGTGCAAATCATCTGGTTACTTGGACCATAGAGTACGAGAACCTTATGCTGAGTTGGAGTTTCTCCACCACATCACCAAAGATATCGAGGCTCACCACCTCAAGAACTAAGAAATAAAATGATATATGTATGTATGTATGTATCATGGAAAAATGCTTATGTTATATAATCTTGTGGGAGAATAAATAAATAAATGAATAGCGATATGATGATATCTAATGTATTGGTTTGATACATTATGTATTCGAGATTATACATTAAATTATATGAAAAATAATATTGATGGAATTAGCTAAGCCTTCTTCCATTGAATTTCACAGTTAATTCCTAGGAAATATTCATGTATTTATGTGAAAAAAAACTAGCATGCTTTGTTGTTATGCAAATGAACAATAGACGATTATAATTATGATTTTTAACTCTAAATTAAAAATTATATACAAAAATTCATGAAATATACACATACTTAGACATTGAAGATTTTTCCGCCACAATCAAGTATATATTCATATATATTTCAAAAATAAATCATGAAAATAATTATTATTAATAATTCACGGTTCTATGATAACAAATTTGGTTTACATCTAATTTTTCATTATAATATTCGACTGATGATAGTATGAACCAAATGTAATTATGAACCAAACCAATAAATGAGTTATAAGGGTACTTTGACAACTTACAATATTTGGTTAACAAGTTAAAAGGGATATGACATCTTGTATGTTTGACACCTCATAAAAAAATTAAATCTCACACTTGTGTTTTTCTTATTAGTTTATTATTTTATTATTTTATTATTTTGTAATTTTTAAAAAAAAAAGGCTTTTTTATTGTTTTTATTTCTTATTAATTGGTTTCGATTAATTTCTTAGATAAATGATTCGGAGAACACCCTATATTGTTCATTGATCTAATTGAATTAATATTTGTTAGTTTAACGATAACCGCGTAATTCTAAAAACCCTACCACTTACTATTTTTTCACAAATCTTACTATTGATGAAAAGAAGTCAAAACTTCTGACCATTTTTTTTTTCATGTTACTAGTTTCATACCAGTTTTTGCACAAATCTTACTATCCATGAAAAAAATAAAACATATTGCTTTTTTCAAAAAAAAATTTACTATTTCAAGAAACTAAAACATGTTACAATTTTTTTCAAAAATCTTACATTTATTGACAAATCTTACTATTATAGATTTTTGTCACTTCAGCTTTTTATTAATAAAGTAACTTTTACAACAAAAATTGTAACTTTTATAGGATTACAAATTTTTACAACAATATTTAAACTTTACTATTTATACATTTAAAAAAAAAATTAATATAGTAGTAAAAAATAAAGATAATATACCAACCTCTTTACTAAAATGGTCATTTTTATAAATTATCATGATTACTATATTTTCTCTGACAATCTTATCATTTTTCATGAGTATTACAATTTGATATTTTAATAATTTTTTATTGTATATTCGAGTAAAAAAATAGAAAGATTATAATAACTTTCAATATAAAAATATATTTTTTAAGATATATTTCTATTTATCATTTTGTATAATAATATTACTATTTCTTCATCAAATTTATTATCACTTCATTTTAGTAACTATAATATACATTAAAATAAAATGTACAAAAATTATAATAAGTTTAATATAATAAAAGTAATATTAATATTTATAATATTTGAACTGTTAAATCTAAATGACTATATATATATATATATATATATATTAGTTTTTAAATTTAAAATTTATGATAATTAATAATAAATATATTTTTTCTAAAAAAATAAAAGAAATAACTTAAATTTTCATTTATTAAAATTTTGATACATTACTTCTTTTTAATTATATTTTTTTTACAGCAAAATAATAATCGTAGTAAAATAAATTTGTGATACTATATAATTGTGTCCGTTGTTTTGTAGGTTAAAATTTTAAATTAAATAGTTAAAATTTTATTTTTTAATTTAAATATTTAAAAGTTTATAGTTTTAAGATATTATCAATAAAATTATTAATTTTAAATTAGTATTTTTAAAAAAAAATATTTTTTATTAAATTCACACCATACAAATTTTATTTGTAGTACTTGATTTTTACTTTAATTTAAATATTATATTTAATACTTATATTTTTACTTTAATTAAAATATTAACTACTAAAACTAAAATTTGAATAAATGGTAAGATATTTATCAAACTTTAGAACTCGCCAATTTTTGTTGTAAAAATTACTATATTTTTTTGTTCAACTTACACTAATAAAAATTTAAGCCACGAAAATTTAGAATAGTAAAATTTGTAAAAAAAATGATAAGATTTGTGAAAAATGTGGTTAAGATGTTTTAAACTTTATTTTTTTTTAAAAAAAAAAAGTAATATATTTTGATTTTTTCATCAATAGTAAAATTTGTGGAAAAAAATGGTATGATTTGTGAAAAAGATGTTTATCAAACTTCATAACTTACTAATTTTTACTCTAAAAGTTACTATATTCATTTTTAAACTTACATTAATAAAAACTTAAGTGACCAAATCTAGAATAGTAACAACTATAAAAAAAAATGGTAAGTGTTATAAATCTATTTATTATGTGAATATCCATTGAGGTATCTTATACCTTCTAGACTTCTTTATTGTTTTATATTCCTACTTTCTCTAGGGTTTTATCCTATAACTATACAAGTCTTGTACAAGAAAGAAAAGACAAATCAATAAAATTACTCTCTATTCTTTCTCCCTACATTTTCTCTATTTCTCTTTATTATTATTAGTTTTATAACACGTTATCAAGACGAGTCTCTACCAACCATCGGGTAAACTTTTTAGGTCCAAGAATATCATCAAAAAAGACAAGATCTTTAAGAAGGTAAAGATTCAAATAAAGATTAATTCGAGTTTGAGAATCAAAAATTAATTCAGGTTTGTTTTCGCAAACTATTTAATTGATCAATTCTTTAATTTAGAAATCTAAGATTACAATTTTGAGACATTGTTTATTTATGTGATTTCTGTTCAATTTTCTTTGTTGGTTTTGATTGTGCATTTGAAATTTTGATTAAAACAAATATTTATTCATATGAGTTCATTCATTATGGATCATTAAAAGAAAAAAAAAAGGAATTTGTTCATTCGATGATTCATTCTGAAAAATTTATTCGTATTAGAAATCGTTGATTTTAAAATTTATTTCTTTATTTAAAAAACAGTAAATTCAATTTTGAATTCAATTGCATGAGATTTTGTTGTTTTCGGTTGTTGATTCAGTAGTATTCCGGTATTGGATTTATTGTTTTTGTTTTGGAATTTATTTTAATTTTTGAATTTATATATTTAGAGGATTTGCTGGTTTAAAGATTTAAACTTTTCATTGAATTCACTTTTTGATAACGGCAATTTGTAATATTGATTTTTAGAAATTTTTCTTTTCTTAAATATTTAAGAATTAACGAATCAAATTTCTAAGTTTTCTTTTATAATGTAAAAGTTATAAGGTTATTATTTTATTGCTACTATTCCCTGGAGTTTATTATTATTCTTATTTATATTAATTAAGATGTTGTTATATATATATATATATATATTCTTGTTTATTATTATATATACAATATACGACACTGCTCCTTTTATTTGTAGACCATGATTCTTTGGTTAAAGAAATTAAGTATATATACACTTATTTTGTGAATTTTCTGTTGACAGTTTTTTTTTTTTATTATTTTAATGGACTTTCAGATTTTAATAATTCTTGATTGTATATTATTATCTTATATTTTAATATTTTGTTAATATCATCCTTGCGATGAGAAAGTATGTTGTGACCTCAAGTCACCACACATTACTACTTATAAGATTATTATTAAACATTGGGCTTGATGACTCAATGACACGTTTTAAACTTAGTGAGGTCCACCTAAAATGGATCAATACAAACACTCTCATTGTTATGTTTATAACAAAGTCAAGTCATATCGGACTTGTGGGTTGATGTACTTGAAATTTATTTAACAATAAACCGAAGTATATTGAAATAAATTCATATGTTGATTGTTCTTAAGACAAATTATTATTTAATCATCCCTAATTAAAGTTGAAACTGAATTTCAACACAAATATGATCCAATAGACGCATCTAGTAGATGGTCTACTAAATGTTTATTATTAACTCACAACCTGAAGTTTGTGATATAATTATAATAGACGAATCTAGTAGATGGTCTTTGAATATTTATTAGTAACTCACAACCTGAAGTTTGTGAGATTATTTGCTCAAATAATATGATTTTCAGTACAATATCATTATTATGAATATTTATTATGAACTCACAACCCGAAGTTTGTGATATTATTTACTCAAATAATATGATTACGAGCACAATATATTTGGCTAATATTGTGATGACTATTGGCATAAGTGTATGTCTAATTGATAGTGGAATTAATCACACCACACTCAAATATGAGAAAATTTTCTTTTTTGAATATGAGAGGAACAATGGTAGTGAAAAACTTATCGAGAGGCTCCGAAGAGCTAAAATAATATTATCGAGATGAACTATAATTGTTATTGATAAAATATTTTATCTCCAATTCTCGAAGAAATATATCGAGTTTTAAAGATATCTAATGTAGTGGATATCATGTTGAGACTATGGAAGATAATGGCCATGAACATTTTGAGCATGACTAAAATAACCTCAGGTAATAAATTTTTTTGTGGCAAAACTACCACTTCTCTCCTTTGGCCTATATTATGCTAAAATTAATGTTATTGAGATCCATCATTTAGTAAACTATAAGTTTACTAATTCTTTGAGATTTTACATGATTATTTTAGTCATCATCGGGATCAATTATGATGTTGAAAACAATTGAGATTATACATGGTCATCATTTGAGAAATCAAACGATTTTGAATTTCTATAAACTCTCATGTGCTGCATACTCAAAAGGAAAATTAATAGTTAGACCATCACCATTAAAAGTAGGAGTTGAAAGTCCTACATTTTAAAATAAATTATTATGAAGATATATGTGGATTGATTACTCCACCATATGGACAATTTAGATATTTCATTATTTTAATTAATACATCGACATGATGGTCACATGTTTGTTTATCATATCAACTTGCAACTTGGCATTTACGAGATTATTTGACCAAATAATTCGCTTGAGAGCGTAATTTCTTGATAATCATATTAAATGAATCTGTTTAGACATTGCTGGTGATTTTTCTTCTAATATATTTGATTCTTATTGCATGTCTATATGAATAATTGTTGAACATCCACTAGCTCATGTTCACATAGAGAATGGTCTTGCTGAATCATTTATCAAAATGTTACAATTAATTGCTAGTCTTTTATTAATGAAATCAAATTTTCCCACAATAGGTTGGGGCATGCTATTTTACATGTTGAAACACATATGCATTTAAGGCTATCAAGTTATTGTAAATTTTCTCCAATATAGTTGGCTTTTACCATAATATTTCTTATTTGAGAATTTTTGGGTGAGGCATATATGTTCCAATTGAACTAACTCAATGGACAAAAATTTTGATTTTAAATATTATGTTTGAAAGCTTTTAGCTTTATTCTTTTATGAAAAATAATGAAACATGATTGACAAGTTATTATAATTCTCGAGATTAAATGTTAGTAAAATTATGATCTTGAAGAGGAATTCGTATTCGTTTATATTTTTTTGTTCATGATTGTGAAAATAGATATGGATATATTTATATGGTCATAATGAATTTGACTATTATATTGCAATTATTGAGATAAAGATTAAATGTCACAATATCAATAACCACGAAGTGGAAAAGAACTATGTCCATAATATATTATGTTTGATATATTATCCTATATCATCTATTTGATATTTTAATATTATGATTATCTATATTTTCTATCTAATATTTAAATGATAGACATTTGTTATTTATCCCCGGAAGTGATAATCTTTTAAATGTATGTCTTACCACTAGACTAATGGCCTTATCACCGAGTGATAGTATTTTAATAAACTTGCCACATGTTGTAGTATTTTAATAAACTCATCACCCGATGTGGTAGTATTTTAATAGTCTTCCCACTTGAAGTGGGCAAAAGCGAACAATATTATTGGACTATTTATGACTCCCGTTTATTATGAGGTATATTGAACCTTTGAAAGATGATGTTTTTACAACAAGATTTGTTGATGCCATTTTGATGAGAATTTGTTTTCCCAAATTAGGGGGAGAAAGTAAATGACATAAATTAGAATTTGTGTGGAAAATATTTTTCAGCCATTTAGATCCATGCACAAGCATGAGCAACTCGGAAGTTCAAAAGATAATTTATTTGAAACAAATTTGAAAATCAACTGCCAGATTCTTTTATTGACTCCAGAAGATTCACTATTCCTTGAAAGATAAAATGTAAACTCTATAGTTGTTGAATCAAAAGCATGCCAAAAACGTGGCTAACTCCTTGGTTCTAAGGATAAAAATCCTCAAAAGAAAAGAGGATTAAATGATCTAGAAGATCATGTGGTAGAAAAAAGAAAACCAATGGACAATTGATGAAAATATTCCAATTATTAATGATGAAGAGAATTTAGAAATCTCTATCAATTTTACTACTTATAATAAAAGTTGGGATCAAAGGAAAATTATTATTGATAATATTTTTGCATATAATGTAGCCCTTGATATTTTCAAGGATAATGATTTTGATTCTTCATGAGTTGTAAAATGTTGTCATAGAATTGATTACCTCAATTGAAAGATGTGATTTAATCATAGTTAAATTTGCTTGCAAAGCGAGAAGTTTTTGGACCTGTAGTCCATACGCCAAAGGTGTAAAACATGTTTGTTATAAATGAGTGTTTGTGCAAGAACGCAATGAGAATAATGAAGTTGTAAGGTAAAAATCATGACATGTCGCACAAGGTTTTTCGTAAAAGTCATGTATTAATTATGATCAAACTTATTCACCCATTATTGATGTTATTACACTATGATGTCTTATAAGTTTGACAGTTTATGAAAAAGTAGACATGCGTTTAATGGATGTTGTTACTGCTTATTTGTATGGAAACTTTGAAAATGAAATTTATATGAAAATCCCTGAAGGATTCAATTTACCAAGGATTATAATGGTCCCCGTGAAAATTACTCCATAAAATTACAGAAATCATTATATGGGCTAAAACAATTTGGCCGCATGTGGTACAATTGTCTTAGTGAATTTTTATTGAAATTAGGATATAAGAATGACCAAATTTGTCCATGCATTTTTATTAAGAAATCAGAATTTGATTTGTAATTCTTGCTATATATGTTGACGATATTAATCTCATTAGGACTCCGGAAGAGCTCCATGATGAAGTTATAAATTGCTTAAAGCAGGAATTTGAAGTTAAGGGTTTTGGAAAAACCAAGTTTTGTCTTGGACTACAAATTGAACATGTGAAAGATAAAATCTTTCTTCATCAGTCAACAAAGTTTTGAAAAGATTTTTCATGGACAAAGCACATTCATTAAGTAATCCAATGTTCATGAGGTCATTAAATGTAAATAAAGATATATTTAGACCTCAAGAAGATAATGAAGAACTATTTGGTCCTGAAGTATCATATTTGAATGCTATTAGAGCATTAAAGTATTTTGCAAATAGCACATGACTTGATATAGTATTTGCTATAAATTTATTAGCAAGTTTTAGTTCTTCGCCAACATGACGACATTGGAATGGTGTTAAACATGTCCTTAGATACCTTCAAAGAACTATTGATCTCAGATTATTTTATTGGGTATGCTAATGTTGGTTTTTTTTTTTATCCACATAAGGCACATTATCAAACTAACTATTTATTTACATATGATAATATTGTTATATTATGGCGATTTACAAAGCAAACTATAGAGTGACTTCTTCTAATTAATCATGAAGCAAGTCGAGAATGTATGTTGGTTGAGATCAATAATTCATTATATTAGAGGGAGTTGTGACTTATCCTCGAAGAGAGATTCCAACTCCTCTATATGAAGATAATGTAGCTTGTATAGCTCAACTGAAAGGAGGATATATTAAAGAAGATAGGACAAATCATATTTCACCTAAATTTTTCTTTACACAAGAACTTCAAAATAATGGTGAAATTAATGTGCTTCAAATACGGTCATGTGATAATCTTGCAGATTTATTCACTAAAGTCCTTCTATTGCAACCTTTGAGGAATTGAGATATAAAATGGTTTGTGTCGGATTAAAGATCCCAAAAGTTTATCTCATCGGGGGAGAAATTTATGCATTAAGAATATTGTACTCTTTTTCCTTCACTAGAATTTTTTCCCACTGGGTTTTTATCTAGTAAGGTTTTAACGAGGCATATTCTTTATGCAATGGACATCCAAGGGGGGAGTGTTATGAACCTTGAAGATTCATGGAATTCAAAGATTTATGAAATTTAGTGGATATCCATCTAATGATCATTATTATCCCTTCGAGATCAATGATATTATTAATGCAATAATTCTTGTACAATTGATGTTCAAGGAGTGTTATAAATCTATTTATTATGTGAATATCCATTGAGGTATCTTATACCTTCTAGACTTCTTTATTATTTTAATACTACGAGGATATAGCATTATAAAAGGACCCTAATCTCCTAATTTGAGGGTGCACGGTATGATGTTCGGTTAGACTACATCATTATATATAACTTTGTCTATAAATTAAACACTTCGTAAAAGAAATAAACCACACAAAAAGATAGAGTCTTCTTTTTTTAGTTATTTAGTTTTTTTTTTTTTTTTTTATTTTGTTAAGTCGATGTTCATTTTTTTTCCTAATTATATTTTATATTACTTTTAATTTTTAAATTTTTCTTTACTGTTATTATTTTTAAGAGTATTGCTTTGTTAAAATTAATATATCCATTACAAATATTAAAGAATTATATAAGTCATTAAATTGGTACGATGGGAAAGGGTATTGTAAATGTTATTCAAGATTAAGAGTGTTGGATTTATTTCATTAAATCGCAGCTTTTTATGCGTCAATTATGTATTTAACACTATCATATTTAATTAAACTCTATTAAAGTGGTCTAATAAAGTTTAATGGATTAATATGCATCAAGAATAAGTACACTCACAAATGTAGATACCTATTCTTCACCGTGATGATGAGTTAGTTAGAAAATATAACAATATATTGGTTATAGTCTTGGAGACTATAACCTTGCTTTCTATTCTATATCTTGTCAATAGAACAAAACCCTACGATAGATCTCTTGGAAGATCATAATCACTTGTTTTTAAAGGGTTCCAAGAACAACTCAAATCGTCAAAGGTTAAAAACTCAAGAACTTCAATATTACTAAGAATTTCAATATTAATTCAAGTCGTTTCCCCAAACAATTTAATTGATAAACTCTTTGATAATCTGATATAAAAGATCTTGGATTTATTTAAGAAATAGATTCTATAATCCATATATATTTCCAGTAGTGAGAAAAATAAATTAATTAACTCATCTAT